>JAMYXO010001522.1:0-15000 GCA_033310375.1 Conus canariensis
TGTTAAACCCCTTTTTGGGGGAAAAACTTTTTAAGGAATTGGTTTTTTTGAGGGGTTTTATGGGTTAAACCCAAAAAAATTTTAGTTTAAAAAAATTTTTGGGGGTTTTTTTTAATTTGTGGGTTTTATTAAAAAAGGGGGTTTTTTTTTAATGGGGTTTTTTTAATTTGATTGGGGGTTTGGGGGGGTAAGGGGAAAAAAGGGGGTTGGTGTTTTTGGGGGGTTTTTTTAAAGGGACCAAGTTTTTTGGGGGGGTTATGGGCCCGGGAAATGGGGGCCCCTGGGAAAACTTCAAAAAAAATTGGGGGGGGTTTTTTTGGGTTTTTATGGGGTTTGGGTTTTAGGGAATTGCCCGTTTAAGGGCTTTTTCCCCCCTTTAAAGGGGGGGGGGGGGGGGGGGTTTTTTTTTTTTTTTTTAAAAAGGGGGGGGGGGGGGGGGGGGGGGGGGGGGGTTTTTTTTTTTTTTGGGGGGGGGGGGGGGGGGTTTTTTTTTGGGGGGGGGGGGGGGGTTTGGGGGGGGCCCCGGGGGGGTTTTTTGGGTTGTTTGTGGTTTGGGGGGGGGGGTTTTTTTTTTTAAAAAAAATTTTTAAAGGGTTTTTTTAAAAAATTTTAAGGGAAAATTTAACCCGGAGGATCCCCAGGGGGGGGCTTGTGGGGTTTTTGGGGGACATGAGGGGGGAAAAAACCCGGGGGGGGGGGGAAAGGGGGTTCCCCCAAAGGGTTTTTGGGGGGGGGTTTTTTGGGGAAGGGGAAAAAAAGGGGGGGGCAGGGTGGGGCCCCCGGGGAGGGAATTTTGGGGGTGGGGTTTAAAGGGCGGAAAAAAAAACGAAAGGGGAAAAAAAAAATAAAAGGGTTTTTAAAAGGGGGGGGTAAAGGGGGATGGAAAGGGGTTTAAAAAAAAGAGGGGGTTTTTTGGAGGCCGGGGGGGATTTGGGTTTTGGGGGGAGGGAATGGGAAAGGGGGGGGGGAAGTTTGGGGGGGGGGGATGGGGGGAAACCAAAAGGGGGGGTGGAAAAGGGGGGGGGGGTTTTGGGGGGGAAAATTTCCCCCCAGAAGGAAATGTGGAGGGGGGGGAAAAGCTTTGGGGGGAAACCCCAAGTGGAGAAAATTTTAAAAGGGAAACCCCGGGGGCCCCGGGGGTAAGGGGGAATGTCAAATTGGGGGGGGAAATAGGGTTTTGGGGTTTAAAAACCCCGGGGAAGGGGGTTTTTTTTAAATTTTTTTTGGGGAAAAAAAAAAAGGGTTTTTTGGATTTGGAAAAAAGGGGGGGGGTTTTTGGGGGGTAAAATTTTGGGGGTAAAAAGGGGGTTTTTTTGGGCAAGGGGAAAATTAAAAAAGGGGAAGGGGGGGTGATTTTTTAAACGGGAAACTTTTTTTTGGGTTTTTTTGGGGGGGGGTTGGGGTTTTATGAAAGAAAAGGGGGGGGGGGGGGGGGGGATGGGGGGGGGGGGGGGGTTTTGGGGGAAAAAAAAATTATGGGAGGGGGGAAAGGGGAGATTTAAAAAAATGGTGGGGTTGGTTTTTTTAAAAAATTTGGGGTAAGGGTTGTTTTTTTTTGGGGTTTTGGGAAAAACAAAAAAAAAATTTTGGGTTGGGGTTTTTTTTTTTTTTTTTTTTTTTTTGGGGGACCCTTTTTCCTTTTGATTTTAGGGATTTTGGGGAAATTGGGGTTTGGGGTTTTTTGGGGGGGGGTTTTTTTTTTAAATTTTTGGGGGAAAAATGGGGTTAAGGAAATTTTTAAAATTTTTGGGGGGCCCCTTAATTAAAAAGGGAATTTTTGATTGTTGAAAAAATTTGGGAAAAGGGGGGGAAATTGAAAAATTTGTGAAAAATGGGGGGTTTTAAAGGGGTTTAAATTTTTAAAAGGGGGGGGGGAAAAAAATGTGTGGCTTACTCTGAATGAAGGCGCGTCTTATGAGACATGCAGTTGGCTCTGCGTAAAACGTTTCCATTTACCCAAGAACGTACGGAGGAACAGTTCAGATCCATGAGGAAAGAAACGACGAGACCTTCGTGCAGTTTTGAGATAGGCGCGCAAAAGCTAGGCTATTGGCGTCAGTTTTGGCCAGATGGAGCTTGTGGATCTGCTCCTCAATGAACAGCTTACCAACACTGTGTCCCCAGAGTTGGGCATCCGTTTAGGCGAGACAGCACCAAAGGATTTCGCGGCTTGCGATTCGTACTGCTGGGGGTGTTTGCTGAAGCCCCGTTAGAGCTCTATGGGCATCGCCCAGATACGGACAGGAAGACCCTCAAAGGAATTGGTGGCAGTAAGGCTCCGATGACTGCTTAGCGGGTCGAACAAGGCAGGCAGTTCTTCGGGGACTCAGCACCCCGACTGTGTTTTCCTTTGGGTCGTCCCGGCCACTAAGGAAGGATTGCCCTAAAGCTGCGGTAGTCATGGGACTAATTGGCTTCTGGTGGTACGGAGTGTCCCGTGTTTCTTTCGTTGCTGGTTCTTTCTTGGTCGACTCCATCAGGGATTCGGGAGCAATCAACGCCACTCTTTGTGGACCAGGATTTTGGTTCCCCTGAGGCTCAGCAGGCGCCAGTCAGTGGGTTGGATGCTGTTTTTACCTCCACCAGTCCTTCTGTACTTATTCCCATCTTCCACCCCCTACTTCTGTGGAGAAGTATGGGCCACATCGCGGTGGAGCAGAGACCTCTATATTCCATTCTCCAAAGGGGATACCATCTACATTTGCAGACAGACGCGTCAATCTGTGTCTATGGATCTGCCCAATACAGGGGTGTTCGGGAGTTACCACGCGCGCCAAAGCAAAGAAGCAGTGAACAGGAATTGCGTCCTGTTCTACAACAATCTCTGACGTGGTTCTTGCAAGGGCCGATCCTGCTACCATGGTGCATCTTCAGGCCAGGGACTTGGATGTCCAACGCTTACAACTGGTGGATCGTCCTGCTCAGTCTGCCCGACATGCCAAGGTGAGCTTTAAGCTCCACAAGGGGATCCTGTTTAGGGTCTTCACTCAGGCAGATTGGGTGGTCAAGCAGTTAGTCGTCCCCCAAGGCTTGAGAGAATCCATTCTCCGGCAGGCCCATGATTCACCCATGGCAGGCCATATGGGCTCAAAGCGGACTCTCGAGCGAGTAAGACAGGACTTTTTCTGGCCGGGAATGAACTTTCAGGTTAGGCGGTACTGCCGCAGTTGTGATGTCTGCCAACGGACAACGCCAACGGAGCCATTCAGCAAGGTTGGTGTTGACCTTGTGGGACCTATTAATCCACCATCCGATCGCGGTCACCGCTACATTTTGGTAGTAGTACACTATGCGACTCGATACCCAGAGGCTGTTCCACTTAGGACTATCGATGCCCCTACTGTTGCTGAAGCTGTCTGGCAGATTTGGACGCGCACTGGCGTGCCCAAGAAATCCTTTCTGACCAGGGAACTCAGTTTCTGTCTGAAACCATGCAGGAGGTAAACACTCTTCTCAATGTTCACAAGGAGAGACGACGTCACCCTATCATGCGCAGGCCAGTGGCCTTGTCGAGCGCTTTAATGGGACCTTGAAGCAGATGTTGCGTCGCCTGTGTGCAGAGCAACCTCGTGAGTGGGACCGTTTTATCCCTGCCGTGCTGTTCGCCTACAGGGAGGTTCCACAGGAAAGCATGCGCTTTTCCCCTTTCGAACTCCTGCATGGCAGAACAGTACGAGGACCCACCAACATCTTGAAGCAGATGTGGACCACACACGATATGGAACCTGTCGTCAAGGAGGAGAGTCGATATGTGGTTGATCAGTGTAACCGCATCGCTGACACCTGCCAACTTGCTCAGCAGCATTTGCGGTCGGCAAAAGCCAAGTACGAGGCTTTGTATGACAAGCGCAGCGTTGAGCGTTGGTTCGAGCTGGGTGATGAAGTATTGCTTCTCCTTCCCCAAAAGAAGAACAAGCTACAGCTTGCTTGGCAGGGCCCTTTCGTGGTCTGCAGTCGCGTGGGTGATTGGGATTACCGTATTCAAGTGCGAGGGAAGGAACGTTTGTATCACGCTAACCTCCTGAAAGCATACGTGCGGCGAACTCAGTGCCAGACAGGATACACCCCTGTCGTCGCCGAGTGTGGCGATGAGGATACTGTTCCTCTCGTCGAGGAAGAGTCGTGGCAGGACGTTTGTTGTGGTTCCAACCTTTCCTCGGCTCAGACAGAACAATTGCATAGGTTATGTCAGGAATTCTAGGATGTACTCACAGATCGCCCCCTGCGCAGCTGATGATGTGTGACAACGATGTGCATGATAGAACGACGCTCAAAACAAACAGTCATAGAGTTCCAATGGGAAGAAGAAACTAGGAAAAAGTTCAGACTAGAGGGGTGAGGGGTGTAGATGCTTCACGAATGACGATGATGTAGACTTAGCTCTTGTTCTCTGCGTCGTTGTTGGCGTGGTCGTTGTAGATTACGGATTTGATGCCCAGCCCCCTCCTTCACGATTTGCAGGACGTGGTTGATGAGGTTACGTGATGATGATCGTGGGTTGATAGATGTTGAAGACAAAAAAAAAATAAAATAATAAAAAAAACCTGGAGGACAGACGGACAGTTTCTCAGAAATCTCTACACGACTGTACGTCTGCTCTTGTTCTTCACACACCCCCATCCAACCCCTTACAATAGCACGCACTATCTTAGCTAGCTTCTGTACACACTCTTGAAGTCTCTTTGTTTAAATAGAATAGTATCAATGAAGAAAAAACTTATGAGGTTCGTTCTTTACTTGATAATTTACTACAATTAATCTTACTCCATTATTTTGTCAGAGAAGATCATCTCACTTTACCAACTTCTATTGCACAAATATGATTCATTGCAAGTTGGATAACCTGTGGAGGAAATAATCATTGATTAGAACATTTCACGACACAGATGGAAATGTGGGTGAACGAAGATGGTGATGACATATCGCGATGTCTGGGCAACGAGCATGCTCTGCCATCACGATCACGAAATGTCGCAAAATAACTGATCGCGCATCCAACGGCTTGAATATGAAAAAGCTTGTGCAAGTTGATGATAGTCATGTAGATTTACATTGCCAAGCAAATCGCATGAATAAAGAATAAGAATTATG
Organism: Conus canariensis; assembly: GCA_033310375.1. Lineage (NCBI taxonomy): Eukaryota > Metazoa > Mollusca > Gastropoda > Neogastropoda > Conidae > Conus > Conus canariensis. The sequence goes on from JAMYXO010001522.1 coordinate 5,092, forward strand.
CTGATTTAACGAACATCAGTTCCAAGTTACAAAAATGAATCTCTCAACACATTAACAATCTATAAATAAGTCTAGCCTACAAATCCAAACATCGCCTACCTCAGGCAATCTTCCCGAAATGGTTGTGGAATTCTAGCTGATGCTGCCGCTCTGGCCCACACCAATCCCAGCAATGGTACGTCCAGCCTCCAGTCCCTCCTGTGGTGGATCGCACGAATGGCCCAGCTCCCCTTGGTCTGCGGCCGTCTCTTGCTCTTCGCCAGATTACTAAACCATTTCTCCACGGCTAGCGTGCTGTAGCCTTCTTCAGTTTCAGATCTTCCTCTAATCCGCTTCAAACGCTGGATCGTTGCAGAGTTTAATCTTCTTGCTGTCACCTTTCAATGCCTGCTGCCCGTTGTTCCCGATCTTGCCGAAGATCAGTGTTGCTCGGTGACATTGAATGTTTAGTTTAGTTGTCAACGACAAAGGCAGTTCATTGGTCAACGGTAACATGTGACTTTACTTGGAGATATTCGCCAATAAACCATGGATACAAGGGACATAACAACGAACGAAACTTACGTATTTGTTAAAGACGTCACAAAATATTTTTCGTTCTATTTATTCATGAGCTTGTTCCGTCACACACACACACACACACACACACACACACACACACACACACACACACACACACACACACACATACACGCACACGCACGCACACGCACACACACGCACAAACTCACGCGCACACACACACACACACACACACACACCACACACACACACACACACACACACACACAGATGGTTGTAGAGGAGGATGGATGGAAGCACAGATGGTTGTAGAGGAAGATGGACTGGATCACTGACTGATAGAACAAGTTCAGGAAGGTGCTGTTGACCCTGAACTGTGGGAGCTTCCGCAGAAAGAAAAGACGCTGGTTGGCCTTCTTGCAGCACATGTCGATGTTAGGGGTCCACTCCAACTTGTCAATGACTGTGTCGAAGTACTTGTAGGTGCGCACAATGCGCACTTCCTCTTCCTTGATGACAAGTGGGTGGGTGCTGCTTGGGTTCCTGCAGAAGTCGATGACCATCTCCTCTGTCTTGGTGACATTGAGCTGAAGGAATTTCCTGTCGCACCAGTCCACCAACTTGCTGACTGCCTCTCGGTACATGGTTTCATCAGAGTCGTGCATCAGCCCTGTAAGCGACGTGTCATATGCGAACTTGATCTGCAGATTGCATGCCTTCCTGGTGCGGCAGTCAGCTGTGTAGATGGTGAATAGGGCATGCGACAGAACACACCCCTGTGGGGCTCCTGCATTGGTCACCAAGACACCAGAGACAACCCGGCCAACTACGACTTGCTGTGGTCTGTCAGTCAGGAAGCTGAAGATCCATTTGATGATCTCTGGGTTAACAGCCATGGCCAGTAGTTTCCCTACGAGGAGATGGGGCTGAATGGTGTTGGAGGCACTTGAAAATCCACAGACAGAACCCTGGCGAACGTCCCTAGCCTATCAGGGTGCTGGTGGAGGTGGTGCAGCATTGTCAGGATGGCATCTTCTGTGCTCCTACCTCTGGTGTAGGCGAACTGCAGTGGATCTTGATGGTCTTCAGTCTCTCCCCTGAGATGCTTGAGGACAATTTCCTCAGTACATTTCATGGGACTGATGTTAGCGCCACTGGTCTGCAGTCGTTGAGCTGACTGAACACTTTCTTCTTTGGTACAGGAATGATTGTGGATGACCTCCATAATCGCGAAACATGGCCTTCCTGAAATGATCGCTGGAACAGCTCTCTGAAGACATGGGCCAAGGAGTTGCTGCAGGTTTTCAGAGTCCAACTGCTGATGCTATCCGGACCAGGGGCACTTATGACATTCAGCTTCCTGAACAGTCTGCGGACTTCCTCTCCACTGATGGTCACTGGGGATCCAGGGAGCTGGGGCACCGTGTCCATGGCTCGCTGCTGCTCAATGCTGAAGTCCCGCTGGTCAAAACGTGTGTAGAACACATTCAGTACATTGGCCAATCTCCTCTCATCATCTGCTCTCAGTTCAGTTTTCTTGGGCCTGTACCCTGTTATGGCAGAGATGTTCTGCCAGCACTTCCTGGAGTCACCTTGCCGGAAGTTGTCTCGAGTTTTGCTGAGTACTTCTTCTCCTCCCTGATCCTCTTGTCGATCTTCTTCTAGGTGAGCTGCATATTCCTGGTGTCCTTTTCTTTCAGAGCTGACTTTCTCTCTTTTAGCAGCTGTTTCAGGTCCTTGGTGATCCAGGGCTTGGAGTTGGGTACAGCTTGATCTCCATTGTCTGTAGTACCATACCCACGCAAAAGTTGATGTAGCTGGAGATCACGTCAGTTGTCTTGTCTAGTGGGCTCTCATCGTCCAGAAACACTCCCCAGTCTGTTTATTCAAAACAGGCGTGTGTGTGTGTGTGTGTGTGTGTGTGTGTGTGTGTGTGTGTGTGTGTGTGTGTGTGTGATGTGTATGTGTGTGTGTGTGTGTGTGTGTGTGTGTGTGTGTGTTGTGTGTGTGTGTGTGTGTGTTGTGTGTGTGTGTGTGTGTTGTGTGCATACATGCATGCGTACGTAGCTGCGCATATTTGTGCCTGTCCGTACGTCGGAGCGTACCACTATAATTCTTTTGTAGTTATTTCCCTTTTTGTGGCCCAACTCATATCTGCAGGACTCTCATCCACAGTGTGATTTGAAGCTGCCCTGATGTTAAAACAGCAAAATAGCAACAACAACAAATTTAAGAAAAAGAAAAAAACGGTACCGGCAAGAATCTATATTCTCTTCCCTTTAATTCAGTTGACGTGTAGAAACACTACTTTTTACAGCAAAGGAATTTGAAGTTATAAATGAAAGAAAAAACAAATACTTCTCCTGTCTGAAAATGTTCAATATTCTTTTCGATAGAAAGTGTTTTCAGTTGTAATGAATTCGCTGAGTGATCATGAATCCCCGTTAGATCAACTCCAAGCATTAGTGGCATTGTCGCTGGGCCACATATTTCACCCCTTTTACTACGTGTGGTTAAAATGAACTCTGTAGTGTTTGTGCAATCTTTGCTGACAGAGCGCGCATAAAAGGAAGAAAACAAAACTGACAGTGAGATGACTGCAGGCGGAAACTGACACAAACCTAACAGAGAAAGGACTGTTCTGTACGTTGGACAAGAAGAAAAAAAGATAGGGGCAACAAAAGACAAAACAAAACACGACGCGTTTCGAGACCTCTTTGGCCTTCTTCTTCAGGCAAGATTAGCCAACACTTAGGACAATTCGAAACAAAGAGCGAGCAATCAGTCACTTCTCTTCTTGTAACTACTGGGCGCAAAATGAATCCATTCCAGTCAGTTCACGCGTAGAAATATTAGTTTTGACAGCCAAGGGAAGGAATTAGATGATCTGCTTCCAAAAAATTACTTCCCTTGTCTGAAAGTGGTCAGCATTTGTTTGAATAGAAAAGTGTTCTTGTTGTCTTTTGTAATGAATTCGCTGAATGGGAGTAAACGAATTCTACCAAAACATTAGTTTGTACTGCCAAGGGAATGAATTAGAAGTTCTGAATCGAAAGAGTTAAAATTTCCAATTTGTTGAATTTTGGTCTGTCTGCGATTCATATCTGAATCACACACACACACACACACACACACACACACACACACACACACACACACACACACACACACTGTTGCATGGCAACCTTTCAACTCAAAATGGACACGCTTAAACGCTGTCTGTTTCAGTCCCCAGGGTACACCATTGCAAAAAACGTAGAGTATGCTGGTGATTCAATGGAACTCCTGGGCCAAACAGATACGTTAGAATGAGTTTCAGACATCCAGAGACCAACCAGGTGTACCGTGCATAGACTGTGCTATGTACTAGTTCGGGGGCAGGGTGCATTCGCACCCCCAGATGTGGATGCGTCCCACCTCTGCCCAAATAACATCTGATACTGCCAGACCACATCAGTTTGGAGCCCAGTACAATCAACTATCAGAGAAAATCCTGTGCAGCAGAGGGTCATTGCTCAGGTCATGGCCTGTACCCCCAATGCCTTCTCCACCTCCAGCTGTAAAGGGGATCAGGAGCCAGCACAGGCGTTGTGCTCACACTGACGTCACTACTGTCATACCATCATGCAGGGGCGGGGCAGGGAGGGAAGGAGTCGGGGGAGGGACTGCAGGCGGAAATAGAAACCTAGTTCCAAGAGAAATGACTACGCCGCCGGACAAACCAATGACAAGACAAGCACGACGCCTTTCCAGACCTCTTGTGTCTTGATCCTCATGCAACATGAAACACCATTTGGGACCATTCAACACGAAGAACGAGCAATCACTCACTTTTTTCTCATCGTGATTGGACAAGAGTTACTCCATTTCTTCGTAGGCGTCGCGTTTTGTCATGTCATTTGTTTGTTTCGTTCGTTGGGCGGCATAGTCCTTTTATTGTTTTGAATTGTTTGGAAAGAAAAGGTTGAATCAATCCCACAAAGAGCGATTCCAATGAAGATATTCCTGATCAACCCCAACCGAATTACTGCCCTTTGCTTTCTTGTAGGAATTACTGCCCTTTTCTTCCTTTTCAAGGTTTCTGTAATTGTTTCTCTCAACATCGATTCACTCTGTGCGCACGAAAAGGACTACAAATGGAGTGAACATAAATCTGATTGTATTGATTTAGAGGGAATGAGTATGGGCATTAAATGTGAAGAGGGGAGCCGGGGAGGGTTGTCAAAAGAGGAATGATTTAATTCCGTTGAAGCTGTATTTTGTTATGGTGGTGGTTGATGATGTCACTGTGGAGGTTGCTGTTGCTGTTGTTACGTGTCATTGTTCTGTGCATTCTTCACCACGCTGCTCATTGATGACGCTCTCCCATACACAAACCACACTTCATCCGGACACGGCCTTAGCCACAACCAGTCCCAGGGAGCAATGTGTTTCAGGGAGAACCAATATCAACAGGAACAACTGACGAATACATCAGCAAGTGAAGGTCTTCGTAGCCGGCCGGATGTTCAAATGGGCACCTCTCTCGTGGTGACCCAAGGCAAATGAAATGTTCTGTTCGGGAGTTACCTTCCCCTTACCTCCCCTGATTGATCAGTCTTGGATTAGCTCGTGTCAACTCTTTCAAATGGGAATGCCTCAGAACCTACATCATTATTATGTCTATGTCGCTGAAGTCACACAAATAAATGTATCTTATTCTTTACAACTGTGTTGGACCGAAAAGCCCATATTTTTTAAAAACTAAACTGGTATTTTGCACGATCGATTTTGGCGCCTCTTTTTCTCCTTCGCCCGCCAGTTAACATGGTTTGTTCGGGAGTTACCTTCCGTCTGACCTCCTTTGATTGATGAATCTGGATTATTTCGTGTCGACTCTTTAACATGTCAGTGCCTCGGAACCTATATCATTATTATGTATACGTCGCTAAAGTCACAACAATGAATGTACTTTATACCTTGGACCAAAAAGCCCATATTTTCCCTAAACTGGTATCTTGCATAATCAATTTCGGCGCCATTTTTCATCTTTCGCCAACCAAACCTGGACTATTTCTTGATTTCCCAAAAGTTTGTGAGAAAAACTGTCGAATCAAAAACGTACGTTCCAAGTCAAGTCCGTAAGCTCTCATTTCGTGCATCGCATGCCTACGATCTTTTCCGCACAAGTTTGCGACTCTACGACATGACTGACAATGCCGACCTGTCTGGAACAGTCGCCTTCTTCGTTCCACTTTGTGTCATTGTTGGAGTTGTGCGCTAATTGTCACTCTACGAAATTCAGACTTCCCGATCGACATGTTGTTGATGACTCCATGTCCGTGATAAATACAACTGAAAATGTATAGACATTATTGGTCCGTTTCCACAGAGTATTTTTCCATCGAAAACCGTATCCAGAGCTCATGTCGACAGCCAGGCGAGGAGGAAAGCCAGCTGTTTGGTGCTCCTTTTCAAAGACCAAGTTCTCCGCTCAGATACAGTCTTGGAGAATCACATCTACAGGTGTGAACAGACTGAAACGCCTGCTGTTCAGTCATGACAAATAGAGTTCATGCTGTTTGGTGTTCATCATCGCAATAGAGAAACATTGGATACAAACTCGTTCACTGCGGGTTCATTCTCCGATTTTAATCACCAACAATGTCTTACAGCGACAACGTTATCCAGTGTGACATGTTCATATTATTCCTTGGGTTCTGAAGTTGTCATCCATAGTCTATGAATATGTTGGAATGCTTTGAACGGACGGCGAAGCAGAGAACACGGAAGCTACTACAGAAAGCACAAACTTGTGTCAGTTCCTGCTCGCCAGGCCCGTTTGGTCTGCGGCACCGTGTTGCTGACACCCACACTCACACATATACACACACCTACAACTACGCACATTACACACACCCACACACACACACACACACACACACACACACACACACACACACAACACACACACACTGTTATTGTTATCTTGTCAGAAAGACGTCAAGAATAAGTTAAGATGACAATTAGGTCCCGTAATCACTGATTGAACATGACACATAAGACATCTTCAGCACTCTTTAATGGCATTTCACTAATTAAGAAGGGAATTGGTCAAAAGCAATATCCCAGACAACGTGACAAAAAGAAAACACACACACACACACACCACACACACACACACACACAACACACACACTACACACACACACACACACACACACACACACACACACACACACACACACACACACACGCACACACACACACACACCACACACACACACACACACACACACACACACACACAAATGTAACACAGCATGAGACAGATCAAACAGACCGAGAGGAAATACGAGAGTCAGACGGACAGACAGACAGACAGACAGACAGACAGACAGACACTAAGAGACACAAGAGGCACAGCGACGAGTACAGACAAAAGAATGAGAAAACAGAGATAGACAGATTAAAGCAGGGATGGGATTACGAAATGACAGCAACCAACAACAGCAACATGGACAAAAGACATCCAGCAAAAATAGGAAATAACTGACGAACGACTTTTTAATAAAGAAATCAAGAGAGAAAGATACAAAGGAAAGAAAGCAAATGTGAAATTTTGGGGGGGGGGGGGGGGGGGGCAGAAGAAAGAAAAAAGGAGAGAAAACAGGATACACAGGAAGAAAGAACGAAAGAAAGGGAGTAAAGAAGACTGGAAGATAGGAAGAAAGAAGGAAAGATCGATAGATAGAAAGAAAGACAAACATCAACCAACAAAAAGAAAGAAGTGCACACCGAAACAAGGCACAATTGACACAAAGTTGCCATCCGTCTGTCTGGAGAGACAATTGGGGTTGTGCTGCAGGTGAAGTCTCCGTCATCAGTGTCTGTGGGTGCCGACGCCATTCTTTGCCCGTCTGCGGCGCCTCCGTTCTTCCCACTGGGCCTCTCTCCTCTGCTCTGCTCTGCTTGCTTGATGCCGGCCTTGATGGTGGACCGCCAGCTGACCCGGTCTGAAGCTGCTGTCTCCAGGTCTGCTGGGTCGAGGCTGCCAAAGACAAACACAGAAATTTTCGACAACAACAACAACAAGAAGAGTACAGAAAGAATGAAAGGGAGACACGATGAGGATGTTTTCAATAAAGAGAGAAGTAGACAACAAAACAATACAAAAATTGACAAGACATGAACATAGAAATGGTCAATGAAGTACAGAGAGAATGAAAGACGGACACGAGCAAGTTTGAAGAGAGAAGAGAGAGAGTAGAGAGAGAGAGAGAGAGAGAGAGAGAGAGAGAGAGAGAGAGAGAGAGAGAGAGAGAGGAGGAGAGAGAGACAACAAAAGCAACTCCAGAAAAGGATACAAAGACATAAACTGAATTTTTAAACAGTAAAGTATAGGAAAAATGATAGAAGATGGACAAAGAAAAACAGGAGTTTTTCAAGAAGAAGAAGAAAGAAAGAAGACGACGCTCAACAAGAGAATGTTTTTGGTTACTTGTTTGTTTGTTCTCTTCGTGGGCAACAACAGTATGCTGCATTCGCCTCCCGTTTATCTCGTCTGACCTAACTGGCAGACCACACAACGTACATCTTGTTCCGCTGGTTTCTCCCCGAGTTTTTTTCTCCCATCGGGAGGAGGACGACTGGCTATTCTGTCATAGAAATAACACCACGGTTCAATGGGAACAGGTCGACTTCAAGCTCTCGCCTCCTACCGTCGGCAGCGCAAATTTTTCGCTTTGTGAGTGTGCTTGTTTGTTTGTTTTTTTCCTTTTCGTGGGAAGGCGGAGATAATGCCGAGTACACTGCTTTCCCTCCGAACACGTTCATGCATGCGTGCGTGCGTGCATGCATGAATGTGTGTCTGTTTCTCTATGTGTATGCGCGCGCGTAGCTGCATATGTTGGTGCCGGTCTGTTCGTCGGAACATACAGCAAGATTTCTTTGTAATTGTTTCCTTTGAAAGTGATGGTGGTGGGTTTAGTTCAAAAAGGAGCAAGAGATGCTGTACGTATTGTTTTAATTACTGTTTACGTTCCTGCCCCATTTTGGATTTCTTTTCAAATTAGAAACCAAAATTAATCAGAAGTTATAACATTTTTAAAGAAAAAGAAAGCATTAACTACGAGGAATATTGCTAAACAAAAACCAAACACATAAAAACTAAAAAAAGAAAGGCTGAGCAGGACTGAAGTATGATCTATGGCATGGCTCCTATTAAAACCAACTTCGCCAGTCCTGTGTGTTTGATACCAACTCTAATCACAGTTGCTGTTATGGATATGACGGTAAACACTCTACGAAAGTCTTTGACAGTGAAAGCGACAGAAATATAAGAAAGCAATAAGAGTGCGTTTGAACATACTGCCACGTTACGTGTGCGAGCGCGCGCGAACTCATTCCACTTTCCGTTTCCGTGTGTGTGTGTGTGGTGTGTGTGGTGGTGTGGTGTGTGTTGTGTGTGTGTGTGGTGTGTTTAAAGTACGTGGTAGTTGTGGTGTGAGTGTAGTTTAAAGTACAGTGGTAGATATATGGTAGTTGGTGGATGTAGTTTAAAGTACAGTGGTAGATATTGGTGTGACTGTAGTTTAAAGTACAGTGGCAGATATTGGTGTGACTGTAGTTTAAATTACAGTGGTAGATATTGGTGTGACTGTAGTTTTTAAAGTACAGTGGTAGATATTGGTGTGACTGTAGTTTAAAGTACAGTGGTAGATATTGGTGTGACTGTAGTTTAAAGTACAGTGGTAGATATTGGTGTGACTGTAGTTTAAAGTACAGTGGTAGATATTGGTGTGATTGCAGTGCAGATTTCTTCCCCTCCCACCTTCATCTCTCTCTCTCTCTCTCTCTCTCTCTCTCTTCTCTCTCTCCTCTCTCTCTCTCTCTCTCTCTCTCTCCACTACCCTGGAAGGATGACAAAACTGTTGGTCCAAACAGTTCATTATGCCACCGATGAACTGAATCCTCATAAATAATTACATGTATAGAAAAGCGCGTGCTCTGTGACGAAATGCTTTGGTTCCATTTGTTAGAGGGTCTGGACATTGAGTATGTAGGCTTTAAACCTGTTTGTGAGGGTGATTCCTTTCTTAATGACATCTGTTTTTCTGCACGAGCGTTTCTTATGACTCTGGCTTTGAGCAATCATCATTGAAAAAGGCACTGTACATAAATCATACGTGTCTGACATATCATTTTCGTCGATTTCTGCATTATAATCATTTGGCGCTCAATTGGAGGAGAGAAGTGATTGTTCCTTTTTCGTGTTCATTATCTGCGAATGTTGTTTGTCTGGCCTCAAAGAAGACCACAGAGGTCGAAACGCGTCATGGTTTTGTCTTCTTTGTTTAGCTCCCTTTTATCTGGCGGAAGACTTTTTTTCTGTTAGGTTCGTTTCAA
>JAMYXO010001522.1:22500-29351 GCA_033310375.1 Conus canariensis
AGTATGGACTGGCTGGAGTGAGAAGAGGGGGAGGGGGCAGGATGATTACTGTATTACTGTATCTGCCAGCAAGGGCATCGATTTTCAGTTCCGCCTGCAAGCCTCGTTCAGGGTTCTAATGGCTGATGGCAGGAAATAATCTTTATATCTGGATGTCCTGCATCTTGTGGATAGCAGTCGACCAGCGTTACGACTGGAAGCACAGATGGTTGTAGAGGAGGATGGACTGGATCACGGATGATAGAACAAGTTCAGGATGGTGCTGTTGACCTGAACTGTGGGAGCTTCCGCAGAAAGAAAAGACGCTGGTTGGCCTTCTTGCAGCACATGTCGATGTTAGGGGTCCACTCCAACTTGTCAATGACTGTGCCGAAGTACTTGTAGATGCCCACAATGCGCACTTCCTCTTCCTTGATGACAAGTGGGTGGGTGCTGCTTGGGTTCCTGCAGAAGTCGATGACCATCTCCTCTGTCTTGGTGACATTGAGCTGAAGGAAGTTCCTCTCGCATCAGTCCACCAACTCGCCGACTGCCTCTCAGTACTTGGTTTCATCAGAGTCGTGCATCAGCGCTGTAAGTGACGTGTCATCTGCGAACTTGATCTGCAGATTGCATGCCTCCCTGGTGCGGCAGTCAGCTGTGTAGATGGTGAACAGGACAGGCGAAAGAACACATCCCTGTGGGGCTCCTGCATCGGTCACCAGAACATCGGAGACAACCCGGCCAACTACGACTTGCTGTGGTCTGTCAGTCAGCAAGCTGAAGATCCATTTGATGATCTCAGGGTTAACAGCCATGGCCAGTAGTTTCCCGACGAGGAGATGGGGCTGAATGGTGTTGGAGGCACTTGAAAATCCACAGACAGAACCCTGGCGAACGTCCCTAGCCTATCAAGGTGCTGGTGGAGGTGGTGCAGCATTGTCAGGATGGCATCTTCTGTGCTCCTACCTCTGGTGTAGGCGAACTGCAGTGGATCTTGATGGTCTTCAGTCTCTCTCCTGAGATGCTTGAGGACAATGTTAGCGCCACTGGTCTGTAGTCGTTGAGCTGACTGACCGCTTTCTTCTTTGGCACAGAAATGATCGTGGATGACCTCCATAATCGCGAAACATGGCCTTCCTCAAATGATCGCTGGAACAGCTCTCTGAAGACATGGGCCAAGGAGTTGCTGCATGTTTTCAGAGTCCTGCTGCTGATGCTATCCGGACCAGGGGCACTTCTGACATTCAGCTTCCTGAACAGTCTGCGGACTTCCTCTCCACTGATGGTCACTGGGGATCCAGGGAGCTGGGGCACCTTGTCCAAGGCCCGCTGCTGCTCAAGGCTGAAGTCCCGCTAGTCAAAACGTGTGTAGAACACATTCAGTACATTGACCAATCTCCTCTCATCATCTGCTCTCAGTTCAGCTTTCTTGGGCCTGTACCCTGTTATGGCAGAGATGTTCTGCCAGCACTTCCTGGAGTCACCTTGCCGGAAGTTGTCCTCGAGTTTTGCAGAGTACTTCTCCCTGATCCGCTTACTGATCTTCTTCTGGGTGAGTTGCATCTTCCTGGTGTCTTTTTCTTTCAGAGCTGACTGTCTCTCTTTCAGCAGCTGTTTCAGGTCCTTGGTGATCCAGGGCTTGGAGTTGGGGTACAGCTTGATCTCCATTGTCTGTAGGACCATGTCCAAGCAGAAGTCTTTTTTATTATCTCCTCAAATTGGCCGGAACTTTTTCATTCCTGCTGATGAGTCCTTGTGATCTAGATTTTATTGTTCAATTTATTTTTCTCCTTGCAAAAACAAAACATTTACATATCTATAGCAATTCACTTCACACAGTATACTATTCACACCATTTATGTTTTCAACTGCAAAACACATACACTTCAACAGGTAACATAACGCTTTCCGTACCAATTTGTTGAGCTTGTTTGTAAGGCAGATTTATCAAAAATTGTATTACATCCAAATAGATAGCAAAAACAAAGCAAAACAGAAACAACAGGAAGAGTGAGAGAGAGAAGAGAGAAGAGAGAGAGGAGAGAGAGAGAGAGAGAGAGGAGAGAGAAAAGAGGGAGACCAGAGAGAGGGGAAGGGTATGGCAGGGAGGAGGAGAGGTGGGAGCGAAGACAGTTGGTCAGATAGAGTGCCATCGAAATATGTAAACAATATCTCTCTCAACAAGAATATAATGAAAAAAAAAAAAGAAAAGGGGGGGGGGGGGGGGGGGGGGGGGGGGGGGGGGGTAACAACACCAACGAGAGAGGAGGAAAAGAGAGAGATATTGTTTACATATTTCGGAGGTGTGGCAAAATCTATCTGTCCAACTGTCATCGCTCCCACCTCCCTCCTCCCTGCCAACCCCTCCCCTCTCTCTGTCTCCCCGCGTTCTCTCTTCTCTCTCTCACCTCAAATCTCTCTATCTCTCTCTCTCCTCTCACTCTCTCATCTCTCTCTCCTCTCCTGTTGTTTCTGTTTTGCTTTGTTTTTGGCTATCTATTTGTATTTAATCAATTTTTTGAAAAATCCTGCATTACAAACAAGCTCACAATTGTACGAAAGCGGGTTTATGTTACCTGGTTGAAGTGTAAGTTTTTGCTGTTGAAACATAAATGTTGTGAATAGTATACTGAATGTGGAAGTGAATGCAAGAGATTTATGTAACCATGTTTTGTTTTGCAAGGAGAAAAATAAATAGAACAATAAAATCTAGATCACAAGGACTCATCACAGGAATGAAAAAGTTCCGGCCGATTTATTTGAGGAATAATAAAAAAGACTTCTGCTGGACATGTCCAACAGACATTGGAGATCAAGCTGTACCCCAACTCCAAGCCTGGAACACCAAGACCTAAACAGCATGCTGAAAGAGAGACAGACAGCTCTGAAGAAAAAGACAACCAGGAAGATGCACTCACCCGAAGAATATCAGTAAGCGATCAGGGAAATACTCCCGCAAAACTCGAGGACAACTTCCGGCAAGGTGACTCCAGGAAAAGTCTGGCAGAACATCTCATCCATAAACAGGGTACAGGCCCCAAAAAGCTGAAACTGAGAAGCAATTATGAGAGGAATTGGTCAATGTACTGAATGTGTTCTACACACGTTTTTTGACTAGCGGACTTCAGCCTTGATCAGCAGCGGGCTTGGACCAAGGAGCCCCAGCATCCCTGATCCCCATTGACCATCAGTGGAGAGAAAGTCCGCAGACTGTTCAGGAAGCTGAATGTCAGAAGTGCCCCGGGTCCGATAGCATCAGCAGCAGGACTCTGAAAACATGCAGCACTCCTTGGCCCAGTCTATCAGAGAGCTGTTCCAGCGATCATTTAGGAAGGCCAGTTTCGCGATTATGGAGGTCATCCCTGTTTCTGACACCCCAGACTGAACGCACATGACTCGACATCACAGAAGCAAAACATACACCACCATACACAACTCCCACAACACCTCCCCTCCCCACCCACCCAAAAACAACAGTCAACAACAAACCACCCCACCCAAAAAAATTAACAACCAAACCAAAAAACCCCATTGAAAATAAAAACATACACCTAACACAACTTCCCACCTTACACCTTAAAAAATCAAAATCCCAGCACGGAAAAAAAACCCACCACACCAACACAAACAACAAGCCAACCCAACAAAACCCCAAACCCCACCACCAAAACACAACCACACCAAAAACCCCCCAAAAATTAACCATGAGACAACACGCCACAGGAATCCAATCACAAACAACAGACGACAACAACCAGAGACATAAAAGGCACAGGAAAAACTAAAAAGTAAACAGAATGACTGAAAAAAGGGGGGGATCGAATGGTACGACCAAAAGCAACTTTTATCATACCAGCAAAATGGAAATCCGACCTTTTAATCCAGATAACTAGTACAAAGAGAAAAATTTTTGATAGATTGGGGGGTTTTTGGTGGAGAAAAAAAGAACAAATATCTTTAAATTTGGGGAAGAAAGAGGGTAAGGTGAAAAAGGAAATTGACAACAATGAAAATCACCCAACAACAATGTGGCCCTAACAGCCCTTGACCAAGATCGTTTTCGTGGTTTTCAGGGTTAAATTTTTGGGGTTGCGGCGAAGACCCCCCAAAATTTTTTTAAAAAAAAAAAAAAAAAAAAAAAAAAAAAAAAAAAAAAAAAAAAAAAAAAAAAAAAAAAAAAAAAAAAAAAAAAAAAAAAAAAAAAAAAAAAAAAAAAAAAAAAAAAAAAAAAAAAAAAAAAAAAAAAAAAAAAAAAAAAAAAAAAAAAAAAAAAAAAAAAAAAAAAAAAAAAAAAAAAAAAAAAAAAAAAAAAAAAAAAAAAAAAAAAAAAAAAAAAAAAAAAAAAAAAAAAAAAAAAAAAAAAAAAAAAAAAAAAAAAAAAAAAAAAAAAAAAAAAAAAAAAAAAAAAAAAAAAAAAAAAAAAAAAAAAAAAAAAAAAAAAAAAAAAAAAAAAAAAAAAAAAAAAAAAAAAAAAAAAAAAAAAAAAAAAAAAAAAAAAAAAAAAAAAAAAAAAAAAAAAAAAAAAAAAAAAAAAAAAAAAAAAAAAAAAAAAAAAAAAAAAAAAAAAAAAAAAAAAAAAAAAAAAAAAAAAAAAAAAAAAAAAAAAAAAAAAAAAAAAAAAAAAAAAAAAAAAAAAAAAAAAAAAAATTAAAGGAAGGCAAAAGCAAAATCCCGACAAACGTACAAAAAAAACAACACACACAAAAACACACACAACACACACCAACAACACCACACCAACCACCACCCACACCACACACACTCACACACAAAAAAAAACAACAACACACACAACACAAAATGTAAAACAGCATGAGACAGATCAAACAGACGAGAGGAATACGAGAGTCAGACACAGACAGGACAGGGCAGAAGACACAAAGAGCACAAGAGGCACAGCGACGTACAGACAAAAAAAAATGAGACAAACAGAGATAGACAGAAAAAAGCAGGGATTTGGGGTTAGAAATGGGCAGCAACCAACAAACAGCAACATGGCAAAAGACATCCAGCAAAAATGGAAATACTGAAACGACTTTTAATAAAGAAATCAAGAGAGAAAGATACAAAGGAAAGAAAGAAATTTGAAGTTGGGGGGGGGGGGGGGGCGAAGAAGAAAAAAGGAGAGAAAACAGGATAACAGGAAGAAAAAACGAAAGAAAGGGAGTAAAGAAGACTGGAAGACAGGAGAAAGAAGGGAAACCCATAGATAGAAAGAAAGCAAACATTTAACCCAAAAAAGAAAGAAGTACACCCCAAACAAGGCACAATTGACACAAAGTTGCCCCTCCGTTGTCTGGGAGAGACAATGGTGTTGTGTGCAGGTGAAGTCTCCGTCATTTTTTTTTTTTTTTTTTTTTTTTTTTTTTTTTTTTTTTTTTTTTTTTTTTTTTTTTTTTTTTTTTTTTTTTTTTTTTTTTTTTTTTTTTTTTTTTTTTTTTTTTTTTTTTTTTTTTTTTTTTTTTTTTTTTTTTTTTTTTTTTTTTTTTTTTTTTTTTTTTTTTTTTTTTTTTTTTTTTTTTTTTTTTTTTTTTTGGGGGGGGGGGGGGGGGGGGGGGGGGGGGGGGGGGGGGGGGGGGGGGGGGGGGGGGGGGGGGGGGGGGGGGGGGGGGGGGGGGGGGGGGGGGGGGGGGGGGGGGGGGGGGGGGGGGGGGGGGGGGGGGGGGGGGGGGGGGGGGGGGGGGGGGGGGGGGGGGGGGGGGGGGGGGGGGGGGGGGGGGGGGGGGGGGGGGGGGGGTGGAATATTTTTTTAATTATGTTTACGTTTCCTGCCCCTTTTGGATTTCTTTTCAAATTTTGAAAAAAAAAAATTTAAACAGAAGTTTAACATTTTTAAAGAAAAAGAAAACATTAATACGAGGAATATTGCTAAACAAAAAAACCAAACATAAAAATAAAAAAGAAAAGGCTGAGCAGGATGAAAATAGATCTAGGCATGGCTCCTATTAAAACCCAAATTCGCCCGTCTGTGTGTTTGATACCAACTCAATCACAGTTGTGTTTTGGTATGACGGTAAACACTTACGAAATCTTTGCATGAAAGCGAAAAAATATAAAAAGCAATAAAAGTGCGTTTGAACTACTGCCCCGTTAGTGTGCGAGCGCGCGCGAACTCATTCCACTTTCTCCCTGTGTGTTGTGTGGTGTGTTGGTGTGGGTTTGGTGTGTGGGGTTTTTGTGTGGTGTATTTGGTGTTGGACTGTAGTTTAAATACAGTGGTAGATATTGGTGTGATGTAGTTTAAAGTACGTGGAGTATTGGTGGTGGTTTAAAGTACGTGGAGATATTGGGGTGCTGTAGTTAAAGCGTGGTAGATTTGGTGTGATGTTGTTTAAAGTACAGTGGAGTTTTTGGGTGTGGGATGGTTTTTCCCTTCCAAAATCTCATCCCTCCCCCCTCACCTTGCGCTTTCCCCTTTCTCCTTTTCTCAAATACCCGGGAAAGGGTCAAAATTTGTCCAACAGGTTATTAGCCACAGAAATGAATCATTTTCATAAAGGGGCTGGGGTTTGGGGCTTTGTGTTTAAGTTTTTTCCCTTTGGGGGAAATCATGGGTTTTTTTTTAAAAGGTTTTTGTTTGTTTTTTAAAAAAAAAGGGTTTTCTTTTGGGGTTTTTTGGGCCCCAAAAAGGGTGGGTTTTTGGGGTGCGTTTTTTCGGAAAGGGGTGGTTGGTAAAACCCCCTTTTTTGGGGTTTTCAATTTTTACCATTTTCCCCCCTTTTTTTTTTCCTTTTTTCCCCCCCCCCCCTTTTTAAAAACGGGATTTAAAAAAGGCCCCAACAGCCCCAAATTTCCCCGGGGGTTTAAAAAAACAAAAGAAAACCCCCAAAAAAAGGGTTTTATTTGGAGGGGTGGGCCCCCGGTTTTTT
>JAMYXO010001523.1:0-20000 GCA_033310375.1 Conus canariensis
TATGTCCTAGACTCATGCCAAGTTTGGTGGCGATCCGAGGACTCCTTTGCCGCCAACATCAGAAAAGATTGTATTTTTGATCGTTTTTAGGGGGGTACGTGTTGTTAACGGTTTTTAACGGTCATAAATAGCTGTCGTAGAAACTGTCCAATGACCCTATGTTACTCGGGAGATGTCCCTCTAGGTTCGATGTACCTGTGCAATGTCACAACGGCCATTTGACGAAAAGCAGAGGAAAAAGATGTCTTTGAAACCGTTATAACAGTTTTTTAACGGTTTTTAACGGTTTTATTTCTTTAAAGATTAGCCCAAAACTATCCTCGGGTCACAACAGACGTACCTGCTAAATTTCAAGAAGATCGGGTTTTAAACAGTTTCTTTTATAGGGTTTGGTGTTTTTAACGGTTTTTAACTGTTATAAATAACGTTTTTTAACTGCCAAATAACGGTTCTAATTTTAGAGAAGTAGTCCTGTACCTGTGCAATGTCACAACGGCTATTTGAAGAAAAGCAGAGGAAAAAGATGTCTTGGAAACCGTTATAACAGTTTTTTAACGGTTTTTAACGGTTTTATTTTTTTAGAGATTAGCCAAAACCATCCTCGGGTCACAACAGACGTACCTGCCAAATTTCATGACAATCGGTTGAGCCGTTTTTGAGTCTATAGCGTACACAGACACACACACACACACACACAGACAGAATTTGCCCTTTATATATTAGATTGTGATTGTGTGTGTGTGTGTGTGCGTGTGTGTGTGTGTGTGTGTGTGTGTGTGTGTGTGTGTGTGTACGCGCGCGCGTGCGCGCGTATGAGTGCGTGCATGCACGGGCATGCATGCCTGTGCGTGCGTGCGTGCGTTCTTGCATCCGTATTTGTGTACGTGCGTGTATGTGTATAAGTGTGTGTATGTGTGAGAGAGGGAGAGAGAGATACGCTGCGTGTGTGTGTGTGTGTGTGTGTGTGTGTGTGTGTGTGTGTGTGTGTGTGTGTACGTGCGTGCGTGTGTGTGCATGTGTATGTGTGTGTGTGTTAGAAACGACATTACTATCACAAAAATGGGGTTTGGGATGATGAAAACTGAGTCAATCACAGGAATATACCAACTGGACAGTTAATCAAACACTCAGAAAAAATGCGGAGAAGTGAATAACTGTTCAAAACATTTTCAAGAGAAATGGAAGACTCGGATAAAAACTGTCGTCCCACTCTCAGAGATACTAGTTCTTTGACTTTGGAGCAATGAGCAAGTAAATGACTGATCGTTATTTCTCTTCCGCACATGCACTGGACATTTTTGCTGTATTTTGTGCGGAGTGCATTTAAACGAAACCTATACATCAGACTGGAAACAGACCTCGAATAAGTTCCGGACAAGAACACTAAAAGAGGTTTAATATTTCCTCTGTTCTTAGCATTTATGCAGTGCTGACTGTAGTGACACTTTAGATTTTTAAGTTTCTCGTCAAACATTTTGTATGACGCGTTAACTAAACATGTGTAACCTTCTTGTAAATCTAACCGCATCTTAACTGGAACTGAACCATCATGATTGTTTGCTCCTTTTCTTGCAGCTCGATCAGCCCATTCATTTGAAACGATTCCACAATGGGAAGGCACCCAACAGAATGTGACGCTGGTTCCTTTCAATGATAAAAGATGAACAGTGTGTTTAATTTCAGTTATCAATTCCGATCGCATTTTCTGGTTTAAAGATTTAAGTGCCTGTAAGACCGATTTGGAATCAACACACAATAAAATCTGAAATATGTTTTTCGGAAAATCAGAAATGTAATTCAGGGCCTTCAATATTGCAATTAATTCAGCAGTGAAAATAGAAACATTTTCACATATGTGAAACCGTTTCTCTATTTCTAAAGCTGGTATAACGAAGGCAGCTCCTACTTTTCTGTTCCCAAGTACAGACCCATCTGTATAAATCTTAAAATGTTCAGAATACTTGTTATCAATATGGGAGATGACGGAACTTTTCAGGATATTAGGTGAATCATTTTTGGATAAGTTTGTGTGATCTCTGTCAAGCTCCAAATTATTCATCTCCCATGTAGGTATAGGTGAGTAGGAAGGTTTTGTTACTATTTCCTTTCTGTTTAATTTTGATTTTTTTAAGAGATCTGAAGTAAATGTGTTTATGGATTTTAATGATTGGATGGATTTAGCCCTTTTTGCAAAATGAAGATCGGACCTCATGCAAACTTCGGCCTCTGTGAAATTTTCGAACGAGGAGCTTCGTAAAACATATTTGGCAGCAGAAAGATATCTTAGCTCATCAAGAGGTAAAACACCTGCTTCTTTATAGGTTCCTAAATTTGATGCATGAAATGGAACTCCTAGGGAAAGTTTATAGGCTTTGCAGTCAACACTTTGTATTTTAGTCAGTAAATGTTGTGGAGCACTAAAGTATATCTCCTGTGCATACGTCAATTTGGAACGCACAAGTGACGTTGACAGTAATATTAATGTTTTTGTATCCTGTCCCCACTTTTGTTTGCTAATGATTTTTAATAAGTTTAAGCTCCTTCTTGCTTTAGTTAGTATGTGCTCAATATGGCTGGTCCAGGAAAGTTTTGACGCGAGATAAACACCCAAAAACTTAGTCGTTTGAGTATATCGTATGACTGAACCATGGATAGAAAATACAGGAAGTTTTTCAGGGTTGTATCCTGAATTGAAAAGCATCATATTGGTTTTTTCAAGAGATAATGAAAGACCATTTTCAGTCATATATTTACTTACTTTATCGAGTTCGTGTTGGTATAACTTCTTGATGTAATTCAGAGCTCTGGTTGGAGTTTTTCTTTTCATTGATACTTTCATCCATAAACAGATGTCGTCGGCATATTGAACTACAACTGCATCTTTCGATAACCCCCTAGGAAGATCTGACATTAGAATTTTGAACAAGATGGGGTCAATGACTGATCCCTGAGGAAGGCCCATATGAAGAGATCTAATATTGGAGTACGTATTCCCAATCCTTATCTGTATTGATCGATTAAAAAGAAAGCTTTTGATAAAATCAAGCATATTACCCACAATACCAACTTTTCGTAACTTTGTCAGTAGTCGATTGTGCCACACTTGGTCGTAAGCCTTTTTGACGTCAAAAAAGGTAGCAAGAACATTCTTTCGTCTGGCAAACTGTTGCTTAATTTGAGTAGTTAGTTTTATCAGGTGATCAATGGTTGATCTACCTCTTCTAAAGCCTGCCTGATTAATTGGAATAACCTTGCACTTTTCACAATAGTGATTAAGTCTCCTTAATATAATTCTCTCCATAAGTTTACATGTGTGCGACGTTAACGCAATTGGTCTATAGCTGTTTTTATCATTCCGGGGCTTTCCTTGTTTGTGAATGGGTACAACAATTGACTGCTTCCACACGTTTGGTAGTTGTCCACTTTCCCAGCATTTTTGAAAGATAAAATGTAAAAAATTCAACATATTTAGTGATAAATGACCTAACATTTCGTTGGAAATTCCATCCAGCCCAGGTGATGTTTTCTTACTGCCGAGATTAGAGATACATTCTTTTAATTCTCCTATCGTAATTGCAGCATTAATAAATAGATTTCTGGTCTGTTCCGAGTCTTCATCACTAAGCTGAAACTCATGTTCTGCTCTGTACTTTCTATCTTTGTCCGATAATCCATCGCTGCGACTGTTATTTGCAAACATATCAGCAAAGGCTTCGGCTTTTTCGTAATTAGTTGGCAAATCACAATGAGACAATTGTACTAGATATTGTGGCAATTTTACGCCATTCTTCATTGTTTTCAATTTTTCCCATACTTTCTGAAGATCTCTATGATTTGAAACTTCATTTGTACAAAAAGTTGACCAATATTCTTTTTTGGCTTCATCTATTACTCTGTTACATTTATTTTTGGCTTTTTTCATTTCCACATGATTTTCAATAGATTGGTGCTTTATATAAACATTAAATTTTAACTTTTTCTCGTCTTTTGCTTTCTGGCAAGCTTCATTCCACCAAATGTTACCGACATGCTTTTTTGATGTTATTGACTTATACTTCGGAATGGATTCGTCAGCGGCATGCAGAACAGCTTTAGTAAACATCATGTATAAGGTGTCAACATCCTGATCAGAAGTTTCGAACTCATCATAAGAAAGTAATATGTTTGTAAATTTGTTCCAGTCAGCACGTTTGTAATTATATTTTGGAACCTTGTCTTTTGTTGAGTCTGTAGCGGAAGGTTGATCTAGTTCAAACCTGGTTACAAGTGGTATATGATCACTGTTCAGAGGATCATCTATTGGGTTCCAGGTACAAAAGGGTGTTAACTCTGGTGACGCCAGTGTAGAGAACTATAAAATAGGCATTCTGGCTCACCCACCTCCGCCAGCTCCAACCGGCTAAAGCCGGTTTCGCTGTTGCTCCGCCGGCTTACCCAGAATGCCTATTTTATAGTTCTCTAATAGTAAACACTTTACAAACATACATAATGTGTAGGATTATCTGTTTTTAACACTAATTTAGAAAACTTTTGAGACTTTAGTTTTTGCTTAATCCTTCGTTTTTCTTGATCGTCTTCAATAACATCATTTTCACGCATACATTCATCAAATGCGTCTCTGTCTTTCATGTGGAATAAAACTACAGTCTTTAACTGTTCTCTAAAGTCTTTTAAAACTGAGTTATATTTTTGACATAGAATCCACACACTTATCCCAGCATGTCTTCCACTGAAAGCCAGTTTTGATAAAGTGTTTCTCTTTTTAACTATGTCTCTTTCTGCCGAACAGTCATCTATAATAAATAGTGTCTGAGTTCCTTCAAACTGTCTATAAAAGTGTTCTAAGCACTCGCTAAGTTTATTGCTAGGGTCAACTAAATAGATTTTATCATCCGTCCATATAAACCTTCTGTCGTGATATGCTTTGTTCCATTTAAGTGTTGGACAGAAAATTACAATATGATCAAAATTATAACGATAAACTGTTTGTAATAGGTCGAGGACAAATATTGTTTTTCCACAACCAGTCTGTCCACAAATCAATGAACAATGAGGGGTTTTTATCATAAAGTTTAACATCGGCATTGACACCAAAGTCGTTTGCTCCATAGTTTTATAACAGAATTTAATTTACACCAGTTAGTGTTGTTATCATACTATCCGTCAAAATTTGATCAGTACAATAAAATCTTATAAGGTCTAAATGTGTCAGATTAATCCAACTCAGTTTTGTCAGATTGTTTCTATTAAGACTAACATTGATTTTGTTGCTTGTTGTTACGACCTTAAAATTTTCACCATCGTGACGAACCACAACAGTAACTTTAAGATTGTCAACGTCTAAGTTTTGCCAGCTAATAAGAATTCCTTCCATAAGGTTGTCACTGACACCCACAGCTCCATTCCTCCCCACATCTTTTAAGACAGAAATTTCAAATATCATTGTGAACGTGTCTCCTAATAACGTGCGTGGAAAGAACTGTACTTTTGTAGTAGCTTCCTTCAAAACTGATTCTCTTCTGTGGAGGATGTACTGTTTGCTCCCAAACTTCTTTATTTCGATCTCTTTTCGACTGTTGTCCTCTGGCATAAGACTTACATGTAAAGGGCCAGAGTTCAATGCTTTTCTGAAACTTTTTTGACGGTCGAAAAATGTAAATGGGCTTACGAATTCAAATTTTATGTCCCATTCTAAATATGGTTCTAAGTGCCATTTGTTGTCAGTTTTTCGAACTATTTTATATTCATACTGACCTGTATTATTTGCTTCTAGATTGCGTAGTTGTTCTAGTTTAGGAAACCTTTTGTTGTCGTCAACCTCTTTGCGCTTATAATAACCATCTTTAGTGTACTCAAAACCATACAAAGTGCCTATCTCACCGTTTTGTTCAAAGTCCTCAACGTCTGCAAGGTCTTTTAATTCTAAAGTTACACACCTCTCAGGCGCTAATGTAACTCCTGATTCGTCTGGTCCACGTGACATTTTTTAAAACAACGTATTATTTTATTTCTAAAACAATGTGCAGGTTATCACATTTCACGACTTTCCCTGTTTTATCTGTGATCTTTATATTAAATGATCTGACCCTCCCACAAGCTAATCTTTTAAACTGTAAATTAGGGAATTGTATAATTTCATAATCGCAATATGCAGCTTTCCCTGATGGAAGAGCTCTTAAAACAGTTGAGGGCCTTCCATCATTTAAGTTTTCATCAGTGCTCAGCTCGTCCAAATGAACATAGAGTAATGAATGTAATGCAAGATCGAGCGGATATTCTCCCTCATAAGTAGTTTTGTCTGGTGTAACTCTAAATTCATGATTGCCAGTTGCAAAGCCTAACATTTTAGCTAGCTCTCCATCAAAATAGTAACGTACTTCTTCTTCAGGTTTGAATGTCAACATTGTTTTTAGATTTGCATTGTTAAGTTTGAGAGTAATGTCGAAGTTACTCATTGCTTCTTTTAGCGAGCAAAACCCGTAATAACCATCAGGTATGGTTAACTGGCTAACTAAGTTTCCTCTATTGTCAACTTTTAGAATCGTATTATTCTTCTTGGATTCAGTTATATTAAACCATACGACTTTGTAAAAAATTTCATGGAGTGCAACCCTTCGGGTTCCGCATTCATTATCAATAGCATACTCTAAAAACGAAGGACTGTCTTGAGTTGTTATTGTTACAAACATTTTTAAAACAATTTAAAAATGAGTGCATTCAAATATACTAATGCAAAAT
The DNA here is from genome assembly GCA_033310375.1 of Conus canariensis. Lineage (NCBI taxonomy): Eukaryota > Metazoa > Mollusca > Gastropoda > Neogastropoda > Conidae > Conus > Conus canariensis. Next base: position 6,739 of record JAMYXO010001523.1, read on the forward strand.
ATTCTGTTGGGCCGCACTACAATCTTAAAAATATAACAACTGACACCCTTGGCATTTCTGTGACTCAGTCTGACGCCTTTCAAGTAAAGGTTAGTACTCCATTAAACAGATATCTTAACCCTCCTATTAAAAACGACTACATCCCGAAAGTGTGGTTCAGTCATCCGATGCAGTTTTATCAGAACCAGTTAAACTTTGCTGTGTTTTGCGCATCAACTGGGTGTGGAGTGTCGTATGCTGATCATTTAAATCATCCTGATCCTTTGGTGAGGTCAGTGTATAGATTTCATTTTTATTACACCTTCAGACGTATTTTATCTGAACTGCAAGCACCATTACCAAATGACAAAACGTTTAATCCATTCAGCAACAGAATAGATTACAAGGCTTTTGAAAGGATCTGTAACGAATTTGATATTGACCCAAAGACAGACTTTAGACAAAAGTTGGATCTTAATCATGGTTTAGGCACCCTTTATTTTTGGGGCGTGCACAGAAAGTATAACTATGATTGGAATCCTCCTTACACATCTTTCTCTTCAGGCACAACTGTTCACCTCGGGTCCATAGAGCAAGAGCATAAAACAGCATGGACAACATTTATTTTGGATACCTCTAAGGGCCTAACAAAAGCGGGAATAGAACGAATAAATGACTCTATTCGTACTTATGTTTGGTGTTTGCTAGGTTCGCAAGCACAAACGAGATCAAACATAATTGATCCTTCTACTGGCTTTGACGCCCAAAAACAGTATTTAGCAAATTTAGAGGATTCTATTAATTCTGCAATTGATTTGCCTTCAAGTATTAAAAGGTACCAAAATGTTTTACAATTTGCAAGATCGAAAGTAGACTTTGCTGTCGGCACTGGTTTATACATGCTGCCTTCTGACCTCAGGCTCCAGGTAGGAACAATAATAAACTACAACAATGAAATCCTTGTTGCAGGAAATGAAGAGAAGGTCGGGAAAAACGACATAAATTCTGAGCCAGTACAAACAATAAAAAAAGAAGTCCCCTCAAAACCCCATCCAATCCCCAAGGCCCAAAGCTCAAAGGCCATTGAAGACGCGCGTGATGACCATGAATATGAAAAGACGGCACTTGTTATTGGATTAACTGCCCTAGGATTACTTGGTCTTTATCTTACTAAAGAGTAACCCAACTATTAAGACAACTAATGCCCATAAGTGCTCGGCCATAAAGCCAACTACTTTACTTGCAGTAGACAAAAGCCAGCTAACGATCCCCCCTAATATGCCAGGTAAAGAGTCTATTGCTTTACTGGCTAATTTTTTTAATAAACTTGCAAGATGATCAAGTTGTTTTTTTACCCATGATTTATCTGACGACGGAGTTGGCGGGCCTGGCGGCACTGCTCCCCCACCGCCACCGCCTGTAAGAGCCATCACCAGTGTACTTATTGCAAATCCTAAGGCTGTTATAACACTTGCTAATGTGACACCTTGCTCTCTAAACAGTGTTCTTATTCGTTCTGCTAACGTTGTGTCTTCATATAAAATTCTTTGGATAGTTTCTCTTATTCTGCTCACTTGAGTTCGTAATTGTTCTCGGTTATTAGACAACACTTCTAGTCTTGCTGATCTCTCTTGTTCAAGATCTTTTAGTCTTTGTGTTATTCTTTCTTTAACATCATGGCCTAAGTTGTGGTCATCAGCCTCAACTAGTTTTTCTTTTTCTCTTTTTATATGCTCATCTAGTTCACCCAGTTTTGCTAAATTGTTTGTTAATTCACCTCTGATGCTTTTCAAAGCATGATCAAGGGCCGTTATTTCTCTCATAGGTAGCGGCGGATCGTGCATAGTTTTTAATGCTTCTGAAAAACTGGTTTCTATTATTTCGTCTGCTGTTGGGCTTAAATCTTTAAGGGGTATGTTTTGTATTTGGTTATCTGTTGGGAGTTCTTGTAGTGTGTTTTGAAGTTTAGCAACTGCCTCACTGTCTAATCTTCGCGGTTTAGCAATGCCAAGGCGATTTTGATCGCTCACACTGAGCCTTTGTCTAATTGTAGTCTTTGCTAAAAACTTTGATGGGTCTGGTTTAGTTGTAAGCTGAACAAGTTGTCCTTGCTCGTTTTTCACAAACAAATGGTCATCTTTTGTTTCAAAATCATTAGGGTCTATAAATTCGGGAGGTTCTTGGCCTAAACTTTGATAAAATGATTTGACCTTACTTTCTGTTAATTCACGCCGCAATGATTGTAATGGATGTGTCAAAGGCGTCATTTCACTCATGTCGTCTCCAGGATCAAAAACATCATAATCTTCTTCTGCCATGTTTTAAAAATAATTAACTTTTTATTTTGTTTTATAAAAAAATGTCACAAGCATATGGCTCGATTCTTGACCCGCATAGAAGACTGAAAGAGCCCTTTGGCGTGAAGGGAAATAAACAGAATATTATTGTTCCAAATAATCCATCTACTATTGATTCAGATCAAATTCTTACTGTTAAATTTCCAGACCTAGGAGCAGATGAAGTGATTGTGCCGGGATCTGCACGTCTTACTTTCAAAATAGAACTCGAATCAGCAACAGACGAAAACAGGACAGTTGTACAGAATTTGGGACGGGCAATCGTTAAGAAAATTTCTATAAAACTTGAGGGGCAAGAAATATTTTCTTTACACAATGCAGCCATATTTTTAATCTATTGTGATCTATGGCTAACCGATAATGAAAGGGCCGATCTTGCGTTTCAAGGAATCGAAAATAATGAAGCACTAAAACACAGAATAGACGCCGAAGATGCTAAAGACGGTAACAAGTATGAAGCTGTAAGTTTTGCTTATGGAAATCGCTTTTCCATACCCTTAGATTTTGAGTTGTTAAAAGCGCATGCGCCATACTTTCAAGGAGCATTAAAAGACAGATTGTCATATGAACTAACTTTTAATGAATACAAACGTGTCATTAGATCGACAGACACTGATTCCAAGTACAGCATTTTCGACATCTCGTTAGAGTTTGACATTGTTAGCAACCCTAACTTAGCAAGGCTGATTGAGCAACAATATCAGTCAAAATTAGCAATATATTACGAAAGAGTGATTCATCATACTAAATATCCTAAAAGCAGGGCAGACACAATATGGAACTTTAGTTTTAGCGCTGCAGCAAGATCCCTTAAAGGTATTTTATTGCTGTGTGAAGATGAAGAACCATTCAAAAGACAAAGTGAAAAGTTTATCAATCCTAAAATAACGAAAGTACAATGTTCAATTGAGGGTAGTCCTAACCAAGTCTACGGTAGCGGGCTTAAACCTTATCATCATTTTGATGAAATAAGAAAATTGTTTGGAGGCGGGAGGTGTAGAAATCCAACAGTAGACCTTGTGTCTAAAGATCTACACCTTCACAGTGTTAGACTTGATGAATATTTAACAACGAAATACGGTTTATGGATTGACCTAAGGTCAACAGAGGATAATCAGTTGCATGGGAGTGGGAGAACAGTTAAAGACGTAATAAACATTCAAATTGATAAAGAAAAAGAGAGTGATAAACCACTTAATGTACATTTGTTTTTAATATATGATGCGCAGCTGAATATTCAAGATAACAGATTAAAAGATATCCAATACTAAATTATTTTTATTTTAAAAAAGCATGTCTGTTACGACTTATCCAAAAGTGCCCAAAGAAGAGATAGCTGCTGCTGTAGACATAAAAACTTTCAGATTAACCAACATTACACAAATGCAACAAAAACTAGAGCAGGACCTTTCAAAATACAGCAAAACCAAACGAAGGTATTCTGCTGTCTTTAATGCTGTTACATATGTTAATACTGGAGCATCGGCGGTTAGTGCTTTAACAGCAGGAACAAGTGTAGGTCTCTTAGCAACAGGCGTAGGTGCACCGGTAGCTATACCTCTAGGTGGTTTGTCTTTAACTCTTGGCCTGTGTTCATTAGCTGTAAGTGCTGTCAGCAAAAAAATAAAAGCTAAACTCCAAAAGCACACAGCTATGGTTCAACTAATAACAGCTAAACTTAGTTCCTTCAAACTGACAATAAATAAAGCACTTGCTGACTCAAACATCACGGATGAAGAATTTAGTCGCCTACAGGCTGATTTTGAGGACTACAAAAGACAAAAGTTTGATCTTCAAAGAAAGGCAAGAGCAACTTTTTCTCAACAACCAGACACCGACCAGATAAAAAAGGAATGTTTAAAAAAAGTAAACGAAACATTAAACTCTGTTCTAAACAGCTCACATTAACAACCCCAAAGGGCGTTTATACTTTAGTTTACGAGTCCAAGCACAAAAAGACCGTTGATATTGATTCTGATTAAGTATTTTTTTTTTAATTTAAATAAATATTTTGAGTTAGAAAAGAAACTCAACATGGATAAGATATATGAAGGTTCAGATGAATTGTTTGAAGCAATGCTCGAGGAAGAGCGTTTGTCAAGAGCACTAAATGAGATTGATTTAGAAGTTATTAATCCAAAAAACGTGCGGGAAAGCGTTGTGCATGCTATTTCTCAAGTTCCAAGTAAACTAACAATAAACCCTCCAGTTAAAGTAAGGTTAGTTGTTTTAATCGACTATATAACAATAAACGAAGAAAATCTAGAAGTCTGGGTCTCAACTAAACAGCAGACTATTCTTTCTCATAATGACTTAACACCTGGTTGGGCAGATCAACTTCTTACACAGTTTAATGAAGCCTCTGAAGCAGCTAAAATGAGAGGCTCTGGTTGGTTAGAGGGCGAAGTCCTAGACATCAGATTAAGACAAGCTAAGTATGAGCCAATTGTAGGCAAGGCTTACATTCCACTGCCTCCAACATTAGTTGCAAAGAGAGCAGTTTTGAACATAAAGAATTCAGACGACAAATGTTTTATGTGGTGCGTTCTTGCTAGGCTGCATCACGTTGTCAAAAATGCAGAGAGAGTATCTAACTATTTACAGTGGGCCAATGATCTTAACTTTAACGGCCTTGAATTTCCTATGGCTGTAGACAAAATTGATCAGTTTGAAAAACAAAATCCACCAATAACTGTTAATGTCTACACATGGTCTGAAGAAACCAACCTTCTGCCAATTAGAGTGTCAAAGAACAGTCCAACAATAGGCGAACCAACCAGGAGTCATGTAGACTTACTCCTAATGCAAAGCCTTAATGGGTTGCACTACACTCTAATACGCACAATGAGTAGATTACTAGTGCATACTACAAAACAACATAGCAAACAAGAATTTTGTAGAAAATGTTTAACAAGAATTCCGTCCGTTCAAGCTGCGAGCGAACATGTAAAACATTGTATTAGCCCAGTTGACTGTGATACAGAACTAATTACGCCCGGAGAAGGCAGTAAAGTTAGTTTTAAGAACTGGAAACGGTTGCAAACTAGTCCATATGTTGTTTACGCAGACTTCGAATCACTCATTGTTCCTTATGAAGGACCAACCCCACAGAAACTTCCTAAAACAGTCTTAATGAGTAATCATCAGATTTGCTCATTTGCCTTCATCATTGTTAGGTCGGATGGCGCCCATTCAAAGCCAGAATTATACAGAGGACCAAATGCTGCAAAATACTTCTTAAAACGCATGCAGCAAGTGCGTAATGCCTGTTCTAATAATCTAAACTTATCTGAAATCATAATGACGCCTGAAGACCAACAACAGTATGACTCAGCCACTCACTGTTGGATTTGTGGTTTAGGCCTCTCCCCAGAGAATCCAACAGTAAGAGACCATGATCACATTAGCGGAAAGTTTAGAGGAGCAGCACATAACAAATGCAATCTTCAACTAAAGTTTGAACCAAAGACATGGAAGCTGCCTATATTCTTTCACAACTTGCGAGGTTACGACTCTCACCTTATAATGCAAGCAGTAACTAGCGATTTCAGGGTGTCATGCATTGCGCAGTCATCAGAAAAGTACATGTGTTTCACTTTAAATAATTTATCTTTTTATGACTCTATGCAACACCTGATGGGGAGTTTAGAGTCACTGGCGGGATCCTTAAAGTCCTGCCCAATAACGGAAGAATATTTTGACCCAACTCTTGTTAGAAAGGGCGTTTACCCTTATGAGTACATGAACAGTTGGGAAAGGTTTGATAACCCAGCCCTTCCGCCTAAAGGCGCGTTCTTTTCTAGTCTCAGAGGAAAGGACATCAGTGATTCTGATTACCAGCATGCTCAAGATGCGTGGCAGAAGTTAGAGTGTAAAACGATGGGAGACTATCATGATTCCTATTTAATGGCGGATACCTGTTTGTTGGCGGACGTCTTTGAAAATTATAGGAAGACCTGCATGAAACATTACAGCCTGGATCCCGCGCATTACATTTCTGCGCCTGGGATGAGCTGGGACGCTTTCTTAAAATTTACTGGAGTACAAATTGATTTATTGTCCGACCTACCAATGCTTCAGATGATTGAAAACAGATTGCGTGGCGGAATCAGTATGGCGTCGCACCATTACTGTAAAGCAAACAACAAATACTTGGACGACTATGATCCAAGTAAAAGGTCTAACTATCTTATGTATTTAGATGCAAACAATCTGTATGGATGGGCAATGGCGCAATCACTACCGTTACGTAACTTTAAAATGTACACAGGACTCAAAGACACTCAAAAGTTTTTAAAATGGCTTCAGAGTCTAGAAGCTGATCGTAAAAGAGGTCTCATTCTAGAAGTTGATTTAGAATACCCCCATGAACTTCATGATTACCATAATGACTATCCATTAGCGGCAGAAACCCTAAAAGTGTCAATGACAGAACCACCTAAACTTGTGCCTAATCTTCGTGACAAAAAAAATTATGTCTGTCATTACAGACTTCTCCAATTTTATTTAAGACATGGTTTAAAGTTAACAGCAGTTCATCGTATAATTGAATTTGATCAAGAACAGTTCATGAAACCATACATCATGAAGAACACTGATCTCAGAACTAAATCCGCAGATGCTTCAGAAAAAGACTTTTTCAAGTTGATGAACAACAGCTGTTTTGGAAAGACTATGGAGAATCCGCACAAGCGTAAAGATGTTAGATTGGTCATCAGAGAGAACGATGCAATTAAGCTAACTTCTAAACCTAATTATCAGGACTTCAGAAGATTTCATGATCAGCTTTTTGGCATAATGATGAAAAAAAAGAAAGTCAAATTGGACAAACCTGTTTTTATTGGGTTTACTGTTTTAGAGCTGTCGAAGCTTTTGATGTTAGAATTTCTTTATGACTACTTTAAGCCCTTGTATCCAGAGTCCAGTGTTCTGTACACAGATACAGATTCCTTTGTTATAGATATCCCTACTGAAGATATCTATAAAGACATGGAATTAGAAGTAGCGAAAGGGCATGCAGGATGGTACGACACATCTGATTACCCTAAAGATTCACCTTTGCATTCAGATATTAACAAGAAGGTTTTAGGTAAGATGAAGGATGAATTATCTGGAGGTGTGATCAAGGAGTTTGTTGGTTTGAGGTCGAAAATGTACAGTCTTTCAAGCCAAAAAAAAGTTGTTAAAAAAGCAAAGGGAATATCTCGCAGTGTTGTGCAGTCAAGCATATCCCATGACAACTATAAAAAAGCATTGTTTGACAATAAGACTTTTCATCATGACAACGTAAAACTACGATCTAATCTACATGAGATTAACACAACTGTTGTAACAAAGAAGTCATTAGATAGAACAAACACAAAACGTGTGTTTGTTAATCCAGAGTTTTCATATGCAATCGGGCATTGGAGAATAGTATAATCTTCATGGAGTTTCTGTTTGGTCAAGTGTTATCAGAAGCTCAACTATATCATTATCCAGTATAGCCAAATCATTATTATTCTCATTCATTACTGCTAAATGTGCTTTAATTTTTTTTATCATTTCAAGATTTTGATTTTTCCATATCAAAATATCAGAATCTAGGGATTGGGGTAGTAAGCGATTGTCTGGCTGTTTTAGCATAAGATTGTCAATGTTCTTAAATATTTTTTTGATAATAATATTATAAGCAGATAATTGACGTATTAATTTTGAAAACTCTTTTTTCTTTTGAGCTTCCATTTTAAACTCAAATATATTTACGTAAATTAATTAAGCGGAACTGTGTCTGGCGGGATTATCTGCAGTTCTTCCTTCACAAAAGATCTTTGAGGGGCTGGTCGTTTTGTTGTGTCAGTTTCTCGTAAATAATACACTGGCGGATTCATTTTCACAATTTTTTTTATCTCATATGGATCAACACTCCAAACTGGATCGGTTGCCCTGATGCGGGTGTCCCCTTCTGCTTCTCCCGGTAAATAAAGGTATCTCACTTTCAAACCAAATGGTAATAGTTTGCTTGATGAAGACTCTCCTTCAACAACATTTATTGTTTGTTTTCTGATTGCTTGTACTGGTTTTAGACCTTTAAATTCTTCATTATTCATTGCACGTAGAACTGAGGGCAGTCTTCTAACCCATTCTGTGTTGCGAGAATTGTCAATCAGCTCTCTGTGATACTGGTAGGAGAAAAGTCTTTCAGATAACTGTTTGTTAAAGTTTTCAACCAAACCCTGTGATCTGTGAACACCCGGAATGCCTCTTTTAATGGTAACTCTATGTTTTAACAATAATTGATTCACTTGTCCTTTAAATTCTTTTCCATCATCGACTTGAATCATGCGAGGATAAGTTAAGGGTCCTCGTTGATATATCAGTTGTAAAGCGACGGCAACAGCAGAAGCACTCTTTTGTGTTAATGGTTCAGCATCTTTGTATCTTGAAGCTATGTCAATGACTGTAAGTGCGTACTTAAATCTTTTTCGTCTAATCGTATCATGGGGTAAATATAGAAGATCCATTTGATGGGTGTCGTTTGGAGTTATATTCACAAAGTGTGGTCTTTGTATTCGTTTGGGCGCAGGTAGATAAATTTGCCAAATCGCTTGTTTAGATAACCATTCCTTTGCTGTTTGTTCACTGACTCCAGCTGCTTGGCTTAGCTTTTTAATTGCTGTTATTCCCTTCCAATATCCTTTTGGCGAATAATAGATCTTGTTCATTTTTATTCAGCCAATATTATGCGCAACAAAATACACAACAGTCATGCCAAAGGCAATAAACAATATTTCTTGCATCTTTTGTTTTTCTGATGGTTGATAGTAATCGCTGAATTTTGGTGGAGGCAATGTCTCGATTGGCTTGCCTGTTACAAGATAATATTCTTTTATTGCTTGATCAACATCTTTAAATGTGTAAGCTGCATGTCCCTGTTTTTTCAGTTCATCGTTAATAAAATCTAACTGCTCAATTCTCTGCTTTTCATACGCAGCTTGTGCTGCGGCTAGTTGCTCCATAGCTTTGTTATGTCTTTTTCTCTCGCCGTCATCCCGTAGTTTACTAAATGCGTAATTACTTCCGCTAAAAGCAAGCGCATTAACCACAGCGCCACCAATCATCATTACGAGTGAAGCCATTTTTATAAATGTATTTTTTTTAATTTTACATATTGATACTGTCTGGAATTATTCCTTGCTTAACTAGAAAATCTTTCGTAGCAAATGAAGCTGTAATAACAGCAATCAGCTTTGCTGAGTCTTCAAAGTCTAGTTTGCCAAGATCTGCTGGTTTTATTTTTAACAGGCTTTTACCAAGCATTGTGTATCCTACACTTAGGCCTCCAATAACAGCAGAATGGTATACAAGGTTAGTAATAGTTTTTTCGGTGCTCATTTTAAAAAAATAAAATAATATTTATTCATTAATAAAACATGAACTGCGATGATTTACTTCCTGAACTTACAAATGATCAAGTTGATGACCAAGCTATTATGCGCCAAAAAGAAAGGCTGTATTCTTTGGCGGCGTGTGGAAAAACAAAACAGTACCTTGGAAATGAATTCAGCATAGAACAGATTCAACAGATGTCGCCGCAAGACATTGTAAAGTATCACAACAGGTATGAAGCGCAACTGGGGTCAAGAATGGTCAAAAGTGTCGGACAAACTGTTCTTAGTTTGTACACTAAACTAGTCAGTAGATTTGCTCCCATTGATTCTGAACAAGATTTTATGTATGATTTAACGCAGGATCCAGTTTTAACAAAGTCATTAGAGTCTCTAGGATGTGATCTATATTACAGATTTGGAACATTGTTATCGCCATTAATCATGGGATTAATTACTTTTAATCATATAGATTTTGTTTCCCTTCAAAATGACCGAGCCAGAAAATCAGCAGAAAACATTGATGGAGAAAGTGACCAGTAAAAAGCCTCCTCATCCTGGGCGTGTTGCAGCAGGAAAAAAATTAGCAGAGTGGAACAAACAAAAAAAATTAATGTTGCAATCACAGAATATAACTCATAATGAAAACATAACACCTCCAACGCCAACAGTTGTTTCAATGCCAGCTGTAAATACACAAGTTGATTCAAGACCTACAACACCAAAGTCGTCATGGATTATTTGGATTAAAGAGGTTGGCATTTTTGGCGTCATTGCTGCTGGGGGTGGTTATTACGGTTATAAAAAATATACACAACGCCAGCAAAAACCAAAGCAGTCAAAAAAATCTCAACCACTAAATACAGAAGCCAAACAAAAAAGCATGCCAGAACCGCCAACAACAAAAGATCATTTTGATCCATTTCAGATGGAATAATATTTCAAGAACTTAATAAATAATTATAAGTGACTTGAATAAGAACTTAATAACGACTTGATGACGACTTGATAAAACTTAAATAAGAACTTGATAAGAACTTAATGACGACTTGATAAGAACTTAATGACGACTTGATAAGAACTTAATGACGACTTGATGACGACTTGTTAAGAACTTGAATAAGTACTTGAATAAGAACTTGAATAAGAACTTGATGTTGACTTGTTAAGAACTTGAATACAAACTTGTTAAGAACTTAAATAAGAACTTGAATAAGAACGTGATGCCGACTTGAATAAGAACCTAGAACGACTTAATGACGATTCTTTTTCACAATTAATTGTTACATTCTTTTCCGGGGAGACAACTCCCTTCTGCCTTTATGTAGTATCTAGGTCAGACATGTCTGGCCCCGGCTTACTCAACTGCATAATTGCCGAGTCGAAGCGTCGCACTGTTTGCTGGTTCGTGTCAAGTTACACATAAGGCCGTCAGGCCGCCACGCGGCATTGTATAAATTTAGACGGCGTCGTTTAGTACAGGCGTTAGACGTCATTGTATAAATTTAGGCGGCTAAATTTCCAAACATATCAAAACATGTTTCTTACCTTCCCCCAATCACAAGACTAGATAGAATCAGCTGATTAGTAACAGTGACGACATTTCCGCCCAGCACTTGTGTTGTTAGCAACTAAACCTAGCTGTCTTGTCATTTGCGGGTGTGCAGTGCAGTCGTGTTTTCAGTTAGAAAGTGTTGTGTTATGTTGCAAGACAGTATCTCTTCTGAATTAGAGATAGAACTTCTTGAATCACAAACCGTTCATCAAGAATTGCTAGATTACTCAAGACAAAAATGGGAAGATTGGTTGAGACAACATATTGGAATCTCACCTTCCTATTCCCGTAAACTGAGGGTGATATCTCGATTGCTGAGACCGTTCACGCGTGAACGGTACTATTTTTAGAATCCTATCTGTCGGAGCTGGCTTGTCTGGAAGACCTACCGTTCACGCGTGAACGGTACTATTTTTAGAATCCTAGAATTCTTAAGAATAAGTGCACTTGGTGGCTGCTTAGAATAATCTTCAACAACGTGCCACGATTCTACGCTTGTGTGAACACACATCCCACCCCTTTTCAGACACTCCCTATTCAGATAGCTTTCAATAGCCAGTCATTCCTCACAATAGAATAAAATCCCAACTTGGTTGACAAATAGCCCTCCTAAGAATAAAGGCATGGTTAACCAAGTCCCCATTGTTTTGTTTGTTTACTTCTTAACGGTCCAGTGACAGAGAACTATAAAACAGATAATCCTACACATTATGTATGTTTGTAAAGTGTTTACTATTAGAGAACTATAAAATAGGCATTCTGGGTAAGCCGGCGGAGCAACAGCGAAACCGGCTTTAGCCGGTTGGAGCTGGCGGAGGTGGGTGAGCCAGAATGCCTATTTTATAGTTCTCTAGTGTTAAGTCGATGGCGGTGACTCTGTGATTGGGGTTATCGGGTATGCGTGTGATTCGCCCATCGTTTAGAAGACAGAGGGAGGAATCCACAAGATTTTCAACAAAACGGTTGCCTGTAACTGTTTGACATTCCTTCTCCCAGAAAGGTGAGTGAGCATTAAAGTCACCCGTGATTAAGAATTTTTGATTTTGTTCTGCTTGTAGCATACGAATCCATTCAGTGTTCTGCTCATTTGGACCAAGGGGTAGGTAGACAGAAACTATGGTTAACAGTGAAGAATTGAATCCGACAGTAACAGCACAAGAATTTAAGTTAGGTATATCAGATGGTGCAGGACTGGGGCAAAGAGTGTAAGGAACCCCCTCACGTACATAAATAGCCGTAGAGACTTTTCCACTGGTATCATCCTTTTGATGGATTGGTGGATAATAGTAATTATCTATCTTTGGCAGCTTTTCTTTTTTAACTTTCAAGGACTGAAAGGACAGAATCTTGTGATCGTGTTGTGCAAGATGTTGAACTAAACAGTCTAAATATTTGACAATGGAACGACAGTTCCACTGGAATATATCAAAAACGTTCTCATTAGTTCTACTCATTATTGGTAACCAGTCGTATCAAGTTAAATGTTAAATCAAGGTAGTCTAAGAGATTTACATACACTGAGAGGAGACCAATTAAAAAGAAAAAGTGAAGCAAGGAAGGTACGTGAGAAGAGAAGTAGAAAAGTATGTTAAAAAAAAAAAGTAATAATGATAGTAATAATAATAAAAATAATAATGAAATAAAAATAAAAATTTATATATGCGTTAAGCAATAGCTTAAATCAACTAATTCTGTTTATACTAAATGTACTTAGATGTCTAGTAGGCATAAAGTCAATAATGGCGAAGAACGATGGGAAATGCTCAGCTTCGTAAATGTCAGTGAATCTTGATCTCTGTGACAAAAGTTATCACAAGTGTTGGTGAAACATGTCCCAGTCATTGAATGCGTAGAAGCGGTTATGCCAGGCGTGGTGTTGAGGGCCAGGGTAGGACTGGGGTCGGTGGAATCTGGGCTGACGTGCAGGCCGTTTCGGGGTTTCCCACACCAGGTTTCGGACACGACGTCCAATGTTGCCAGCCAGTATGCTGGTGCCTCTTGTAG
>JAMYXO010001523.1:25000-29347 GCA_033310375.1 Conus canariensis
GTTGCCCTGAGTGCCAGAGTGAAGAAAGTGGTGATACAATGGGTAACAGCACACTGTGGCAACGAAAAAGCGGATATTCTGGCAAAAGACGGTGCACAGAAGGAGCAGGCCAACAACCTGGTGTCATACGATGAAATCAAGACAATCATCAAGGCACAGCAAGGAATAAAGTGGCGCCTCCATCACCCCAAACACAACCCAGAAGACAAATACCATTTGCTGGGACTACGGGAACAGGTCAAGATCTTCCGCCTGAGGACTGGATACAATCGCCTGCTCCACCACATGCACACAAAATTTGGCATTGGACAGAGTGGAGAGTGCCCTTGTGGTGAGGGACCAATGACAACCGACCACATCCTCAAGACTGTATGACGCATGCAGCATCCAGAAGGAAGTACTGGCCAACACCGACAGCAGTGGAAGCCAAGTTGTACGGCACCCTGGAGGAGCTGCGGTGGACGGCGGCCTTCATCGAGGACACCGGGCTGCTCATCTAACGGGAAGTGAACGAGGAGGAAGAAGAAGAAAGAAGCAACATTAAGATGAATATCTTTCTTTATAAATTTTGTGCAGTATGCATTGCCCCACCTTCGGAAGACTCAGGGGAACATCATCAACAACAGCAGTTTGGTGGCCCGGATTGGACAGCTAGGGGCAACCACCTACGTTGCTACCAAGGTCTCCCTTGCTTATTCTGTCGATTCTATTATATTGTTCTTTTTCTTTTCAATTTTTTTTTATTTGTAACTTTGTTCTTCTCCCCTACTTGTTCGTTTGATTCTAGCTTATCTCTTGCAATTTCTGTTATGATTCTAGTTTGTCTCCGTCACTTGTTCTTTTGATCCTAGTTTATCTCTTGCAATTTCTGTTATGATTCTAGTTTGTCTCTATCACTTGTTCTTTTGATCCTAGTTTATCTCTTGCAATTTCTGTTATGATTCTAGTTTTTCTCCGTCACTTGTTCTTTTGATCCTAGTTTATCTCTTTCAATTTCTGTTATGATTCTAGTTTGTCTCCGTCATTTGTTCTTTTGGTCCTAGTTTATCTCTTTCAATTTCTGTTATGATTCTAGTTTGTCTCTATCACTTGTTCTTTTGACTCTAGTACATCTTGTTACTAAGTCATCTTCTGAACATTCCTTTCCCACAATCAAAGAGGCATCCAGGCACACACACGCACGCACACACACACACACACACACACACACACACACACACACACACACACACACACACACTTAGTAAGAAGAGCAATAACAAGAACAACAATAACAATAACAACAACAACAGCGACTACGACAACAACAATAACAACAACAACAACAACACACACACACACAAACAATGTGTGTGTGTGTGTGTATGCGGTGGGCGAGTGCATGTGTGTGTGTACGATATGTGTATGATGTGTGTGCACGCGCTTGTGTGTGCGTGCGCGCGTTTGTGGTCTGCTGTTGGGCGCGTCCGCGGGTGCGGGAGACGGCCTTTGGGGAAAACCTTTAGACCTGATGTGACAATGAGGAATGCTGTTTACATGTTCATAATCAAGTAAATGAGTATTTCTATCAGCCACACTCAGCAACATATTCTTGTAGTGTTTTCTTAATCAGCAACAGACAGTTTGCTTTAATAATTGATTGACTTCAGTAAAGAAAGGGATATATTCAATACTGTGGTGCACTTTTCATTTCTGGCTCCTATCTTTAATGTGGTGTGTGTCTGAGTGAGTGTGTGTGTGTGTGTGTGTGTGTGTGTGTGTGTGTGTGTGTGTGTGTGTGTGTGTGTGTGTGTGGAGAGAGAGAGAACATGTGCTTTCTTGCCCATGGAATGAAAGCGTAGGGCATGCTTCACCTGAAAATGTGATAAAACAAATGTTTGAACGTCTAAAAAGGACAACAAATTAAAAGGAAATAAAACACACAGCACATAGGAGGAAATGGAAAGAAGATGTTGAAAATGAGTAATAAAAACACACACACACACACACACACACACACACACACACACACACACACACACACACACACACACATATTTTCACACATACACATGCACTTGCATCCACACACACACACACACACACACCACACACACACACCACACACGCACATGCATACACACACACACACACACACACACACACACACACACACACACACGCACATGCATACACACATGCACACATACACTCTCTCTCTCAATGCATATATATACATGTTGCATAAACATGAATATTCCTCAAAGGAAGACTGAGCATGGAACTGTCTTCACATGGCAACAACAAAAAGAAAGATGAAGAGAGAAGATCTGCAAAGAAATGCAGTGAAGAGAAAGGAAGAAGATAATGCCAAAGGACATCATGAAAGACTGAAGACATATGCAAGTCGTATTCCAGATAAAGACAAGAAGACCACAACACACAAAGTATCTAAACGCCAAGCACCAGAACACAGAGACAACATCCAGAAGTCAATAACACAAGCTACAGGCTGTGGTCATTATTGGTCCAGTTCACTGGTAGTGGGTACACTGAAAAAGTTCCCTTTAATAAAAGAATGACATACCAACTCTTCTACTGCTCTTCAGTGCTGACATTGAGAGACATGACATGCAGACACTTCTAACACTGACCACAGCTGACACTAACAGACATGACATACAGACACTTCTAACACTGACCACACACAGCTGACACTGACAGACATGACATACAGACATTTCTAACACTGACCACAGCTGACACTGACAGACATGACATACAGATATTTCTAACACTGACCACAGCTGACACTGACAGACATGACATACAGACACTTCTAACACTGACCACAGCTGACACTGACAGACATAACATACAGACACTTCTAACACTGACCACAGCTGACACTGACACTGAGAGACATGACAGACACTTCTTACACTGACCACAGCTGGGCACTGCACTGAGAGACATGACATCAGACACTTCTAACACTGACTACACCAGCTGGGCACTGGCAGACATGAATACACTAAACATTCTAACACTGACACAGCTGACACTGACAGACATGACATACAGCACTTCTAACACTGCCCAAGCTGACACGACTGACAGAATGAATACAGCATTCTAACACTGACCCAGTGATGCATTGCAGACCGATATACAGACCTTCAAACCCACTGACCACAGGACATGCATTGACGACTGATTTTACAGACACTTCTAACACTGCCACAGCGATGACATGACAGACATGCTACGGCACTTCTAACACTGCCCAAGTGACACGACGACATGACTACAGACCTTCTAACACTGACCACAGCTGACTGACACTGAAAAAGAATACAGACACTTCTAACTTGCCACTGCTGACACTGACAGACATGCATCGAACTTTAAATGACCCAGTGCATAAAGACTGATATACAGACACTTCTAAAACTCCCCCAACCTCACATGACGACATGACATACAGCCCTTTTAAAACACTGACCAGGCTGAAGGGACAGACGGGGACTTTCAGACCTTCTAACAGACACAGCTGACACTGACAGGCATGAATACAGCCCTTTAACACTGCCCATGCTGATTGAAAAACTGACGGGCATGCATCAGACCTTCTAACATGCACGCGAACTGGGAAAATACATACGAACTTCAACGCTGCCTCAGCTGACACTAACAGACATGACATACGCATTCTAACTTGCCCACAGCTGACACTGACGACATGACATTCAGAACTTTAACACTGACCAAGGGCTGACTGACACGAAGACAGGAAACAAAACATTCTAACATGACCACAGGATGGTTTGCGATGGGTAGCAACATTTTGATTCCCCCACCCTGATCAAATGCTTGCCCACTGTCCCCCACATAGATGACTGTGTCTAGCCTATCAAACGGCATGACAGGGGGCTTTGAAAATGTCAGGTGGTGGTTTTCAATGCCCGTCACGTGCCAATCCCTTTATTGTCTACGGCTTTGATGCAAACTGTAAAAGGCGCAGACCACACATGAGAATGCTGAAGCCCGTTCAAAAGCAGTTGTATTGGAAATACAGAACACCCCCTCAGGTGTTGTTTTTTTCTCATTGAGTTTTTGGCATTTTGTAAAAAACACACACACACACACACAAGACACGAGACAAAATGGGCCTGCAACAGCAATCGGTAGTTCAGTGCTGTGGATGCTACTATGTTTTGTCAAAAACAAACAAAAAAAACCCCCAAAATGAGGAATTTTCATTCCATACTGTGTGCGAAAGGTCCTGAGGAGTGATAGCAAAGCAAAAAAACGTGGAAAAAACTTGCAATTTAGTTGAACCTTTACCCTCCTTACCCAAGGGTTGGA
>JAMYXO010001524.1:2500-25000 GCA_033310375.1 Conus canariensis
AGTCTCTTCACGTCTTCTTCAGCACTGCTTGATGGTGATGCCCTTGGTTGACTGGCTCCAGGTTTCAGGACTGGGTCTTCGTGGTCGTCTCTGGGATCTCGACGTAGAACTCTTCTTCTTCGTCTCTTTCACCCACCTCTGGGTTCAAATTCAGTTTGTCTGTCTTCACCCACCTCTGGGCTTCAAACTTAGTTTTCTTCTCTTCCAGCTTGTCTTTCCCTAAGACTTTGCTGTCTCTTCTATCTCCCAGACCACGTTTCTCTCGACCCGTTCTCTGTCCTGCCCACCCTTCTCTCTTCTCTCTCTCTCTCTCCTCTACCTTCTCTCTCTCTCTCTCTCTCTCTCTCTCTCTCTCTCTCTCTCTCTCTCTCTCTCTCTCTCTCTCCTGGTGTTCTTCCTTTCACGTTGTTCTCCCTCAGTTTATATAGGGATGGAAACAAAGGATTCCCCTTCGGCCATGCCTTTGTCCATGCTGCTTCTCAAACCCCCTGTTCACAAGTACCCTGAATTCTCCGTTCGCTGCGTTCTTCCACACATCAGCATTTACACACATCCCTACCTAATTGATTAGCAAACAACCACTTAGCACCAGATGGACATCGAAATTTCCCGCCGACTTCAGGGGTCACTTAACACAGTAATTATCATAAAGAGGGCTACGATAACAACATCCACGCGCGTTCAACCAGCCTGACAATAGAACCAACCCAGTGACCCACGGCAATACCATCCGAACGAGTCCAAGACTCCTGCTCTTCAATGGCTGTTTACAAAAGAACCTCAGCTGACTGAGTATTTAACGCTCAGAGAACTATAAAATAGGCATTCTGGCTCACCCACCTCCGCCAGCTCCAACCGGCTAAAGCCGGTTTCGCTGTTGCTCCGGCGGCTTACCCAGAATGCCTATTTTATAGTTCTCTAATAGTAAACACTTTACAAACATACATAATGTGTAGGATTATCTGTTTTTAACACTAATTTAGAAAACTTTTGAGACTTTAGTTTTTGCTTAATCCTTCGTTTTTCTTGATCGTCTTCAATAACATCATTTTCACGCATACATTCATCAAATGCGTCTCTATCTTTCATGTGGAATAAAACCACTGTCTTTAATTGCTCTCTAAAGTCTTTTAAAACTGAGTTATATTTTTGACATAGAATCCACACACTTATCCCAGCATGTCTTCCTTTGAAAGCCAGTTTTGATAAAGTGTTTCTCTTTTTAACTATGTCTCTTTCTGCCGAACAGTCATCTATAATAAATAGTGTCTGAGTTCCTTCAAACTGTCTAAAGAAATGTTCTAAACACTCACTCAGTTTATTGCTAGGATCAACTAAATATATGTCATCATCTGTCCATATAAACCTTCTGTCGTGATATGCTTTGTTCCATTTAAGTGTTGGGCAGAAAATTACTATATGATCAAAATTATAACGATAAACTGTTTGTAATAGGTCGAGGACAAATATTGTTTTTCCACAACCAGTCTGTCCACAAATCAATGAACAATGAGGGGTTTTTATCATAAAGTTTAACATCGGCATTGACACCAAAGTCGTTTGCTCCATAGTTTTAAAACAGAATTTAATTTACACCAGTTATTGTTTTTATCATACTCTCTGTCAAAACTTGTTCAGTATAATAAAACCCTATAAGGCCCAAATGTGTAAGATTAATCCAGTTCAGTTCTGTAAGATCGTTTCTATTTAAACTAATATCAATTTTGTTGCTTGTTGTTATGACCTTAATATCCTCGCCATTGTAAAGAACGACGACAGTAACTTTAAGTTTGTCAACGTCTAAGTTTTGCCAGCTAATAAGAATTCCTTTCATAAGATTGTCACTGACGCCCAGAGCTCCATTTCTCGCCTCATCTTTTAAGACAGAAATTTTAAATATCATTGTGAACGTGTCTCCTAATTTTGTGCGTGGAATGAACTGTAATTTTGTAGAAGCTTTCTTTAAAACCGATTCTCTTCTGTGGAGGATGTACTGTTTGTCCCCAAACGGCTTTATTTCGATCTCTTTCCGACTGTTGTCCTCTGGCATAAGACTTACATGTAAAGGGCCAGAGTTCAATGCTTTTCTGAAACTTTTTTGACGGTCAAAAAATGTAAATGGGCTTAAGAATTTAAATTTTATGTCCCATTCTAAATATGGTTCTAAGTGCCATTTGTTGTCAGTTTTTCGAACTATTTTATATTCATACTGACCCGCATTATTTGCTTCTACATTGCGTAGTTGTTCTAGTTTAGGAAACCTTTTGTTGTCGTCAACCTCTTTGCGCTTATAATAACCATCTTTAGTGTACTCAAAACCATATAAAGTGCCTATCTCACCGTTTTGTTCAAAGTCCTCAACGTCTGCAAGGTCTTTTAATTCTAAAGTTACACACCTCTCAGGCGCTAATGTGACCCCGAATTGTCTGGTCCACGTGACATTTTTTAAAACAACGTATTATTTTATTTCTAAAACAATGTGCAGGTTATCACATTTCACGACTTTCCCTGTTTTATCTGTGATCTTTATATTAAATGATCTGACCCTCCCACAAGCTAATCTTTTAAACTGTAAATTAGGGAATCGTATAATTTCATAATCGCAATATGCAGCTTTCCCTGATGGAAGAGCTCTTAAAACAGTTGAGGGCCTTCCATCATATAAGTTTTCATCAGTGCTCAGCTCGTCTAAATGAACATAGAGTAATGAATGTAATGCAAGATCGAGCGGATTTTCCCCCTCATAAGTAGTTTTGTCTGGTGTAACTATAAATCTATGATAGACTTGATTGGGTTTAAAGCCTAACATTTCAGCTAGCTCTACACCAAAAAAGTAATTGACTTCTTCTCCTTCAGGTTTGAATGTCAACATTGTTTTTAGATTTGCATTGTTAAGTTTGAGAGTAATGTCGAAGTTACTCATTGCTTCTTTTAGCGAGCAAAACCCGTAATAACCATCAGGTATGGTTAACTGGCTAATTACGTCTCCTCTTCTGTCAAGTTTTCGAATCGTATTATTCCTCTTGGATTGACTTATATTAAACCATACGACTTTGTAGAATATTTCATGGAGTGCAACCCTTTGGGTTCCGCAGTTATTATCAATAGCATATTCTAAAAACGAAGGACTGTCTTGAGTTGTTATTGTTACAAACATTTTAAAACAAATTTAAAAATGAGTGCATTCAAATATACTAATGCAAAATATTCTGTTGGGCCTCACTACAATCTTAAAAATATAACAACTGACACCCTTGACATTTCTGTGACTCAGTCTGACGCCTTTCAAGTAAAGGTTAGTACTCCATTAAACAGATATCTTAACCCTCCTATTAAAAAAGACTACATCCCGAAAGTGTGGTTTAGTCATCCGATGCAGTTTTATCAGAACCAGTTAAACTTTGCTGTGTTTTGTGCATCAACTGGGTGTGGAGTGTCGTATGCTGATCATTTAAATCATCCTGATCCTTTGGTGAGGTCAGTGTATAGATTTCATTTTTATTACACCTTCAGACGTATTTTATCTGAACTGCAAGCGCCATTACCAAATGACAAAACGTTTAATCCATTCAGCAACAGAATAGATTACAAGGCTTTTGAAAGGATCTGTAACGAATTTGATATTGACCCAAAGACAGACTTTAGACAAAAGTTGGATCTTAATCATGGTTTAGGCACTCTTTATTATTGGGCGTGCATAGAAAGTATAACTATGATTGGAATCCTCCTTACACATCTTTCTCTTCAGGCACAACTGTTCACCTCGGGTCCATAGAGCAAGAGCATAAAACAGCATGGACAACATTTATTTTGGATACTTCTAATGGTCTAACTAGAGCGGGAATAGAACGAATAAACGACTCCATTCGTACTTATGTTTGGTGTTTGCTAGGTTCGCAAGCACAAACGAGATCAAACATAATTGATCCTTCTACTGGCTTTGACGCCCAAAAACAGTATTTAGCAAATTTAGAGGATTCTATTAATTCTGCAATTGATTTGCCTTCAAGTATTAAAAGGTACCAAAATGTTTTGCAATACGCAAGATCGAAAGTAGACTTTGCTGTTGGCACTGGTTTATACATGCTGCCTTCTGACCTCAGACTTCAGATAGGAACAATAATAAACTATAATAATGAAATCCTTGTGGCTGGCAATGAAGAGAAGGTCGGAAAAAACGACATAAATTCTAAGCCAGCAATAGCAATAAAAAAAGAAGTCCCAATCCCCGTGGCCCCCTCAAAACCCCATCCAATCCCCAAGGCCCAAAGCCCAAAGGCCATTGAAGACGCGGACTTTGTTCGTGATGACCATGAATATGAAAAGACAGCACTTGTTATTGGATTAACTGCCCTAGGATTACTTGGTCTTTATCTTACTATAAAGTAACCCAACTATTAAGACAACTAATGCCCATAAGTGCTCAGCCATAAAGCCAACTACTTTACTTGCAGTAGACAAAAGCCAGCTAACGATCCCCCCTATTATACCAGGCAAAGAGTCTATTGCCTTACTGGCTAATTTTTTTAATAAACTTGCAAGATGATCAAGTTGTTTTTTTACCCATGATTTATCTGATGGTGGTCCTGGTGGCACTGCTCCCCCACCACCGCCGCCTGTAATAGCCAACACCAGTGTACTTATTGCAAATCCTAAGGCTGTTATAACGCTCGCTAATGTGACACCTTGCTCTCTAAACAGTGTTCTTATTCGTTCTGCTAACGTTGTGTCTTTATATAAAATTCTTTGGATAGTTTCTCTTATTCTGCTCACTTGAGTTCGTAATTGTTCTCGGTTAGTAGACAACACTTCTAGTCTTGCTGATCTCTCTTGTTCAAGATCTTTTAGTCTTTGTGTTATTCTTTCTTTAACACCAGGTCCTAAGTTGTGGTCATCAGCCTCAACTAGTTTTTCTTTTTCTCTTTTTATATGCTCATCTAGTTCACCCAGTTTTGCTAAATTGTTTGTTAATTCGCCTCTGATGCTTTTCAAAGCATGATCAAGGGCCGTTATTTCTCTCATAGGTAGCGGCGGATCGTGCATAGTTTTTAATACTGTTTCTTCTGAAAAACTGGTTTCTATTATTTCGTCTGCTGTTGGGCTTAAATCTTTAAGGGGTATGTTTTGTATTTGGTTATCTGTTGGGAGTTCTTGTAGTGTGTTTTGAAGTTTAGCAACTGCCTCACTGTCTAATCTTCGCGGTTTAGCAATGCCAAGGCGATTTTGATTGCTCACACTGAGCCTTTGTCTAATTGTAGTCTTTGCTAAAAACTTTGATGGGTCTGGTTTAGTTGTAAGCTGAACAAGTTGTCCTTGCTCGTTTTTCACAAACAAATGGTCATCTTTTGTTTCAAAATCATTAGGGTCTATAAATTCGGGAGGTTCTTGGCCTAAACTTTGATAAAATGATTTGACCTTACTTTCTGTTAATTCACGCCGCAATGATTGTAATGGATGTGTCAAAGGCGTCATTTCACTCATGTCGTCTCCAGGATCAAAAACATCATAATCTTCTTCTGCCATGTTTTTAAATAATTAACTTTTTATTTTGTTTTATAAAAAAAATGTCACAAGCATATGGTTCGATTCTTGACCCGCATAGAAGACTGAAAGAGCCCTTTGGCGTGAAGGGAAATAAACAGAATATTATTGTTCCAAATAATCCATCTACTATTGATTCAGATCAGATTCTTACTGTCAAATTTCCAGACCTAGGAGCAGATGAAGTGATTGTGCCAGGATCTGCATGGCTTACTTTCAAAATAGAACTTGATTCAGCAACAGACGTAAACAGGACAGTTGTACAGAATCTGGGACGGGCAATCGTTAAGAAAATTTCTATAAAACTTGAGGGGCAAGAAATATTTTCTTTACACAATGCAGACATATTTCTAATCTATTCTGATCTATGGCTAACCGAGAATGAAAGGGCCGATCTTGCGTTTCAAGGAATCGAAAATAACGAAGCACTAAAACACAGAATAGACGCCGAAGATGCTAAAGACGGTAACAAGTATGAAGCTGTAAGTTATGCGTTTGGAAATCGCTTTTCCATACCCTCAGATTTTGAGTTGTCAAAAGCGCATGCGCCATACTTTCAAGGAGCATTAAAAGACAGATTGTCATATGAACTAACTTTTAATGAATACAAACGTGTCATTAGATCGACAGACACTGATTCCAAGTACAGCATTTTCGACATCTCGTTAGAGTTTGACATTGTTAGCAACCCTAACTTAGCAAGGCTGATTGAGCAACAATATCAGTCAAAATTAGCAATATATTACGAAAGAGTGATTCATCATACTAAATATCCTAAAAGCAGGGCAGACACAATATGGAACTTTAGTTTTAGCGCCGCAGCAAGATCCCTTAAAGGTATTTTATTGCTGTGTGAAGATGAAGAACCATTCAAAAGACAAAGTGAAAAGTTTATCAATCCTAAAATAACGAAAGTACAATGTTCAATTGAGGGTAGTCCTAACCAAGTCTACGGTAGCGGGCTTAAACCTTATCATCATTTTGATGAAATAAGAAAATTGTTTGGAGGCGGGAGGTGTAGAAGTCCAACAGTAGACCTTGCGTCTAAAGATCTACACCTTCACAGTGTTAGACTTGATGAATATTTAACAACGAAATACGGTTTATGGATTGACCTAAGGTCAACAGAAGATAATCAGTTGCATGGGAGTGGGAGAACAGTTAAAGACGTAATAAACATTCAAATTGATAAAGAAAAAGAGAGTGATAAACCACTTAATGTACATTTGTTTTTAATATATGATGCGCAGCTGAATATTCAAGATAACAGATTGAAAGATATCCAATACTAAATGATTTTTATTTTAAAAAAGCATGTCTGTTACGACTTATCCAAAAGTGCCCAAAGAAGAGAATTCTGCTGCTGTAGACATAAAAACTTTCAGATTAACAAACATAACACAAATGCAAACCCAACTAGAGCAGGACCTTTCAAAATACAGCAAAACCAAACGAAGGTATTCTGCTGTCTTTAATGCTGTTACATATGTTAATACTGGAGCATCGGCGGTTAGTGCTTTAACAGCAGGAACAAGTGTAGGTCTCTTAGCAACAGGTGTAGGTGCACCGGTAGCTATACCTCTAGGTGGTTTGTCTTTAACTCTTGGTGTCACGGTCGCTAAGCCGGACGGCCCTACCACCCTTACCCACGCCTATCACACACTAGGTCAGACAACACAGCACACTAACACAGTTTTACAATCACGCACGCTTCTTTATTTCACACACACTCCATGGCGCCACCACTCACGCACATCCACAACTGCACACAAGTATCCAATTCCCGCTGACTCACCCTACTCTACTATAATGACCTGGAAGACCCTAACCTAACCTGAAACACCAGTTGCGGTATATCACTGTGACCTGGGGACACAGCGATAGCCCGCACACGTGGTGACTAACTACTAGGGACAAGGATTTACCAAAGGGACTCTAATCTCTTAACGACTGCTACCACCCACACCTCTCCCCAGGACTCGCCCTTCTCTTTTAACCCGGGACCACTACCAAACTGGTCGCTGCGTCCCTAAGGGAGGCAACGACAAGTACCCTACACTGTGCCGGCCACTACGTCCTAAAAGGAGGCAGTAGCTAACACCCCTAACCCTACTGCCTAACGCTACACCCCTTCTATCACAAACATGGGACAACCCATCCCGGCCCGGAAAGCTCCAGTCCTCGGCGCTGTACGTGGCTCCTCCGCGGGCTGACACCTCCCCGGAAGACTCTGCACCCCGGCGCTGTCCGTGGCTCCTCCGCGGGCCGACACCCTCCCCGAAGACTGCGCCCCGGCGCTGACCGTGGCTTCCCGCAGTCTGACTCCTCCCCGCGATGGGCACGACACCCAAAGCACACACACCAGACGCCCTCTCGACGGGTCCGGGGCTTGTAGGACGCCTCCTCCTCTGAAGGCCCCGCCGGACACCAAGGGTGGAAAAAAAAGCCTGGTGCAGCGCCCTCTCACAGGACGCCTAAACAGGGACGAGGAACCAGTGCCGGAGAACTCCCAGAAGAGCACCGGTAGCTGGAGGAGAGCTGCCCCACAGAAGGCAGACGGCCTGGGTGGTCTCCTTCTCCCGGAAAAACAACAGGCACTGGAAAGCGCCGCTCAACTGCCGGCACGCGGCAGTAGACTGCGGTGATCTGGCCCCAGCCTCAGGACGGAACAGGATACCTGGACATACAGACGATCAACCACACCAGTTCTGCAACTGGCTGACAGTGGCTGCCAACAAGGACGACACCGACTCAGCACAGGCCAAGGGCACCCAAACCCGACGAGGACCTGGCACTAACTATATGACTCGAAGTCACTCTTCAAAACTAACGGCGCTGCCGCCGCACCTACAAGGAGTACGTCCTCCGACGAACACCAGGGACCGAAGTCAAGCTACCCCAACGCATTCCGCCCTGGTCGGAATCAAGCGAACTCTACTCACCACACAAAACAACGATTGGTCAGAGCAGTGTATCCCTCCGCAGAGCTGACACGCCTGACCAACGGACTAGTTGTTGCTAGTGCAACAACACGACAATTTACCACAACAACTCACAGACTGACAACACACAACAACAGCCGATATCCTGCCCCGCCTTCTCTGGTATAGAACCAAAGTAACAAAAGGGTAACAATCGGGAAGAAACCAACCTCCCGCTCCCCATCCCTTCAAAAGTGAAGACTGGAATGTAAGAATATTGTATGTCCTACTCCACCTGCCCCCCTATCTAGCCAAACCCCTTACTACCTAACCCCGAGGAACTTAGCCTAACCCCAGCTAACTAAACCCCAGTCTTACCCCGCGGCACGCGCGTGCACCGCACGCACACACACACACACACACACACACACAACACACAAGCACACATACAGCACGCCATCACACATGCACGCTCTTATCTTGAACACACCACTACTTTAAACACGTGGACGTACTAGTTTAGTACCGCCGATCGGTGACAACCCCCCTGCCTAAGTTTTAACTACAGGTTAAACCCAACAACAACTTCTCACTCGATCGGCGTTTTGCCACACCCTACCTATAACAATCCAATTCCCCATCACTCATTCTGTCCTACTGTTACTTTTGATGCACACCAAAACTTCCATCCCAACAACACCTTTTACAATCAATAGGTTACACTAATCAACCTGGACTAACTCTGCCTCACACGACCTTAACGCAGGCACTTAAGGCAGCCGTTATCCCACTACATATAAATTTCATAACCGAGGGTGCTCTGACTACGCACACGCTGTGGACACGTGCTACAAAACCACACCCTCAGTAACACCTTGCTACGCTCCAATAACACATGCATAGCTTCGACAATGTCAACCTCTCACGACACAGGTTAACGGAACCCTCAGGTTTTCCTCTCTCCCTCTCTCTCTCTCTCTCTCTCTCTCTCTCTCTCTCTTTCTCTACGGCAAGCGACTCAAGGTCTGCCGCCACATTGTCCTTTCCAGACACTGCCTGCACCGTAAACTGAAATGGCTGCAGCTGCAGATGCCCACCTTGTGATTCTCCCACTAACAGACTAGACCCTACAGCTATCTTCCTGGGTTTCGTCCTCAAGTGAGAAGTCGCTTGTACCTGCAAGCTGCGGTTGCCAAGTTCTTCTTTGCCAACTCATACGTCTCAGTTACCTTGTTCCTTAAGTTAAGGACGTACTCTGCGCTGTGCGAAGCTCTTGCCTTTCTGGTTGCAACCACAGATCTCCTCAGTATCTGCATGGGCCTGCGCATCAGTGGCATCCTTACAAGGGGAACTCTTGAGACTCTTCCCTTGTCCACAGTACGCTGACACTGGAAGCATGACTGGCAGTACCGACGAATGTCAGCATGCATGCCTGGCCAATAAAAATGGCGACCAACTCGCTCCTTTGTTCGGGTGGTACCTAAGTGACCAGACATGGTACGTCGGGGGCCCTAGCTTCATCACCGTGGTCCGTAGTTCAGCTGGGACGCAGATCTGACTCGCTACGTCCTTGGGACCCTCAAACCGCCTAACCAGTACACCAGATTCCCGAGCGTACTCGACTCTTCCAAACTTAGTGTGGAAGGCGTCCCTGCTTCACTGCACTCCGAGCCTTCCTCAATGTTTCATCCTGGTCCTGCATCTGAATTAGCTGCTGGGCAGAGGTGTTCAGAATGCATTCCTCGACGGGCAGTGGTACAGGTTCTTGCTGCTCCCTGGCTCTCTGCGCGCGTGTCTGCACTGCCCCTACCAACGCCGGGTCTGCGTATACAGGCACACGTGTCCAACCGGGATCTCCTACTCTCTTTGCGAAGTTTCCGATCAGGACTTCCTGCACAGGGCTATTCATGACCAAAACCTCCAACTTCCCTGCGATGAATGGTGACTTCAACTCTACTACCGCCACAGGCAACACAGACCTACACCTGGATTCAGCCAACACTACTGGGACTGTCTCTCCTGTGTACGCATCTGCCGGTACTAACCACTTGGCCACTACGGTGTGTCCGGCACCAGTGTCCCGTAACCATTGGCCGGAGACCCGTTAACTTCTACAATGCACGCAGGCTCGTACCGCTGCTCAGCGCATGGGCGACACAACGTAGGGACTACTCGAGCTTGGGGCTGGTCACAACAATGAACAGCTCCAACAGAATGGGGCTCAGGGCATTTCCTAGCGATGTGGCCTGGCTTCTTGCAGTTGAAACAAACTATGGTCGATCTAGGCTCTTCTGATCTCCTGTTCAGCTGCTGTAGTGCACCATCACTTTGTTGGGACCTCCCTGGGGCTGGCTCCCTGCTGTTTCACGTGTATTACCCAGGTTGGGCTGGTTAACTGTTCGGTCTTGCCTCGCCTTCCTCCCCAGTCTTTTGGCCTCTGCCAAAACAGTAGCTTCCGTTGCAAGTTGTTCCACAGTTTTCGGGCATGTCTTCCGCACCTCATTGTGAACTCTGGAGACAATAGCTGATAAAACTGTTCTTGGAACAGCAGATCCTTTACGTCCTCTGCCACACTCTCATCCTTGCCCGCTGCCGCACACCAGAGGGAAAACCACCGCTTCATCCTTCCCAGCATCTGGCCAAAAGTCTCAGCAGCGTCCTTCTTGATGCTCCTGAACTTTTCTCGGTAGGCCTCAGCATCTAGCCTAAAGTGGCTTAACAGGGCGTCTTTATCTGATCATAGTCGCCTAACTCATCCGCACTTAACCGCATCACCGCTTCTCTAGCCTTTCCTCTCAGCAGAGACATCAGACGTGTGGGCCATGAGGTCTTGCTCCACTTGCACATCTGGGCTACACGCTCAAATTGGGCGATGAAAGCGTCCACGTCGTCGTTCTCTCCCAACGGCTCAAGGTGGACATGCTTCGTTTCCTCCACCTCAATCAAAAAGTTTCCTACGCGCTGCTTCATCTAAGGCCTGCCTCTCCTGTATCAGTATCTCTCGCTCCCTTGCCTCTAACTTGGCTTGCCGTGTCTGAGCTTCTATTTCCCTTATCGCCGTTTCTTCCTCCATCTTCTTCCTCTGCAGTTCCATTCCATCTGTCTCGCTGCTTTCTCGTCTTCGATCTCTTCCGCTTAACCTTTCCCTCTCCTCCTTCGATCTTCTTCTGCTTCATTTCTAGCTCCCTCTGCTATCATCCCTACTCCCTTTCCTGCCTATCAGCTTTCTCCTCTTCTATCTTCCTCTGCTGCATCTCTAGCTCCCTCTGCCTAGCAGCCTTCTTCTCTTCAATCTGCGTCCGCTGCATTTCAGCTCCCTCTCATCCTTCATCTCCTCTACCTCACTTCTCCTCCTTCCTCATCCGGAGCTCCAATTCTGCTTCTCTCGCCGTCTTCTCACCCTCATTACGTACGAGTCTGTGACGAACTTGGCGAGGTCTCCCCCAGCTAAACCCATCGCCGCTCCCAACTTGGCAAACTTTGCATAAGCCCCCGTCCCTGTTTCTTGATCCACCCCCGCACCTGGTCACTAACCTTAGGTTTGGTATCCGCCATAGGGCCTGTGGATCCATGACACTATCGGGGTCGTACTGCGGATGGGCTCGGTGTGTTTAGACATAGGGTACCCCTACCACCACAGAACTAGCAACGGACAGTGCGATCTGAGCGCAACTGGAGGTTCCTGACTACGCACTAGCCCCTGAAGCAACTCAGCACAAGCACACAATACTCTCAATGAGTCACGCACCAAGCACAACTCCACCCACACTTGTGTACCTCATACATATACCCACATGGGCTCCAACCCATACAATACTACCAATGCACTGTCTGGTCACGGACTGAACCACGTGACACCGTGTGTCCACTGTCCACTGTGCATGCGCACCAGTTACCCACAGTCACAGGCCTCACTGTCTCTGGTAGGCCGCACCCACACGATCACAGTGCATTTGCACCCCGCAAGCCCATATGCACTCCCAGCACAACTTATGCCACAACACTGCGCACCCTCGTGCTTCCCCCACACAGTCACCTGGGCTTACACTGCCCTTAACCCCCACAGGATATCCGAGCACACAGTGTGCACAGTCACGGGCCGGGTACCACTCTACCTACTCACTGGGGTATACCATATGTAAGGGACACAAAAGACACCTGGTACCCTCCTGCACCTCACCTACACTGTACGGTGTAATCACTCACACTTACCACAACCACTCAATGTTTATTGACCATTCATACCTCACTCACTCGGTAGCGCCAACCCAATCACACCAACACAAGTGCCCTGCCCAATGCCAATGGAAACCTGCCTGACGTGAACAGGGACACTACGTACCACCTCCCAGGGTACTGGTACGCTCCCACCAACCACCCACTTACATTTCACACAACGTACACACCGGACACAACACCCCCTACCTCCCTTCTAGCTACCTATCACCTACCCAGAACCACCTAAGTACCCCGCATCTCCACCAAAGTGTCACGGTCGCTAAGCCGGACGGCCCTACCACCCCTACCCACGCCTATCACACCCTAGGTCAGACAACACAGCACACTAACACAGTTTTACAATCACGCACGCTTCTTTATTTCACACACACTCCATGGCGCCACCACTCACGCACATCCACAACTGCACACAAGTATCCCAATTCCCGCTGACTCACCCTACTCTACTATAAAGACCTGGAAGACCTTAACCTAACCTAAAACACCAGTTGCGGTATATCACTGTGACCTGGGGACACAGCGATAGCCCGCACACGTGGTGACTAACTACTAGGGACAAGGATTTACCAAAGGGACTCTAATCTCTTAACGACCGCTACCACCCACACCTCTCCCCAGGACTCACCCTTCTCTTTTAACCCGGGACCACTACCAAACTGGTCGCTGCGTCCCTAAGGGAGGCAACGACAAGTACCCTACACTGTGCCGGCCACTACGTCCTAAAAGGAGGCAGTAGCTAACACCCCTAACCCTACTACCTAACGCTACACCCCTTCTATCACAAACATGGGACAACCCATCCCGGCCCGGAAAGCTCCAGTCCTCGGCGCTGTACGTGGCCCCTCACAGGCTGACACCTCCCCGGAAGACTCTGCACCCCGGCGCTGTCCGTGGCTCCTCCGCGGGCCGACACCCTCCCCGAAGACTCTGCACCCCGGCGCTGACCGTGGCCTCCCGCAGTCTGACTCCTCCCCGCGATGGGCACGACACCCAACGCACACACACCAGACGCCCTCTCGACGGGTCCGGGGCTCGTAGGACGCCTCCTCCTCTGAAGGCCCCGTCGGACACTGAGGGTGAAAAAAAGGCCTGGTGCAGCGCCCTCTCACAGGACGCCTGAACAGGGAAGAGGAACCAGTGCCGGAGAACTCCCGGAAGAGCACCGGTAGCTGGAGGAGAGCTGCCCCACAGAAGACAGCCGGCCTGGGTGGTCTCCCTCTCCCGGGAAAACAACAGGTACTGGAAAGCGCCGCTCACCTGCCGGCACGCGGCAGTAGACTGCGGTGGTCTGGCCCCAGCCTCAGGACGGAACAGGATACCTGCTGACACAACTGTAGGCCACTACTGTAGTGTTGCTACTACCCGAGTCATCAAGGCACATAGGCTACTTGGTAAAGCTTTAACTCTCCATCTCCCTTGCCTACTTCCCACTCGGGCATGAGAGTGACCCCTTGAATTTCGAATACACCCCCCAACCCATTACTCACTTTGGGGTTATCAGACCCATTTCCTGCCAACCCTTACAACAGCAGTAAAACAATATTCTCTCTGAGCCAATCCACGCTATTACATATGAAATTATGAATCACACCCAATTCTCGGAGAAATAAACCAATCTAAGCGATCCAACACGGACTTTATGGGCCCCCTTAGGACATACTAAATAATCTAGGAAATGGCCAATTTCACAAGGAAATGTCTCCACACAATAACCAGTAGTAATACACATCTCTCAGAGAAAAAAAAAACATCAATTTTTAGCGGTTCACAGTTCCAGCATGTTCACACAAGAGAATCGGCTCGCAGCCACAATCCTTCACATTATTACCCCTCTTTGCCCTGTCAGTTATCATCATATATCAAAAACATGATTTGTTCGCCAAAATTTCCATCCAGCACATCACTCCCATGTCATCTCTTGTCAGATAACCCAGTGGTTAATCCTTGTTATGCCAACACAACCACACTTCATACAATATTACATGCTGCACATCATCCGTTTTTATCTTATCAACTGCTAAGCTACTCGCCTTAAACTTTACCTTTCCCTTCTCTCTGCTTACTAAAATTCATAACTGGGTTGCCTCCCCACAACCTAAGATATCTTTCTCCAACCCCGTTCTGTCACAAATACATACATCCCTGCACGTGTGACGACTGTCACTTTCTTACAAAACTTCTAACCATATGGACTCACTGTCCTGTACCAAATGCGAACGTCACAGATACAGTCCGCACGCGCACGACACCCGCGTCGAGAACCCTGACTCGTAACGAAAGTGAAAAGACACCAATATAAGTTGAATGGTTACGACCCTACCCCAGTATAAACCACTCGACCACAAATTGGCCTTGGCCTTACTACACAGTTAACCGATTCCAATGCTGTGCAGGTCAACTGCGAAATCGTAAATCAATTTCAACGAACTACTACTATTTACAATTGAGATTGAGCACAATCATCAAACCCCTCTATCATTCACGCAGACACATCTGCACCTGACTCATATTATGATCCTCAACCAAATGCAACCTCGTACTACCCTCTTATTAAACCCACTGACATTACCATGAACTAACCACAAACAATATCTACATCACTGTCCATCAACGGTCATTATATTGAACCCACATTGTCTAGCCAAACTGTCACATGACAATCGAACTCAGGAACCACTATGTACACTACTTACAGAATATACCGAAAAGAGGTAACAACACAAACCGGCTGACAACAAATTCCAATCACGGAACCAAGACAACATCATACCAGACAACCAGTATACGCAACGAACACCATACAACTAATCCCAACCTGAGACAACTACAGTACAACTCGCCATAATACAAGACAACACAACGAACTACAGCACAACGAACCTAACAGATCACCAACCTGGACATACAGACGATCAACCACACCAGTTCTGCAACTGGCTGACAGTGGCTGCTAACAAGGACGACACCGACTCAGCACAGGCCAAGGGCACCCAAACCCGACGAGGACCTGGCACTAACTATGACTCGAAGTCACTCTTCAAAACTACCGGCGCTGCCGCCGCACCTACAAGGAGTACGTCCACTCCGACGAACACCAGGGACCGAAGTGAAGCTACCCCAACACATTCCGCCCTGGTCGGAATCAAGCGAACTCTACTCA
Source organism: Conus canariensis (assembly GCA_033310375.1). Taxonomy (NCBI): domain Eukaryota; kingdom Metazoa; phylum Mollusca; class Gastropoda; order Neogastropoda; family Conidae; genus Conus; species Conus canariensis. Next base: position 18,362 of record JAMYXO010001524.1, read on the forward strand.
CCACACAAAACAACGATTGGTCAGAGCAGTGTATCCCTCCGCAGAGCTGACACGCCTGACCAACGGACTAGTTGTTGCTCGTGCAACAACACGACAATTTACCACAACAACTCACAGACGTGACAACACAACAACAGCCGATATCCTGCCCCGCCTTCTCTGGTATAGAACCAAAGTAACAAAAGGGTAACAATCGGGAATGAAACCAACCCCCCGCTTCCATTCCATTCCTTCAATAAGTGAAGACTGGAATGAAAGAATATTGTATGTCCTACTTCACCTGCCCCCCTACCTAGCCTAACCTTACTACCTAGCCCCGAGGAACTTAGCCTAACCCCAGCTAACTAAACCCCAGTCTTACCCTGCGCGCGCGCGTGCACACACACACACACACACACACACACACACACACACACACACACACACACACACACACACACGCACACATACATGCACGCATACATGCACGCTCGCACGCATACGCGCACACGCTCTCTACCTTGAACCACCACTACTTTTAAACACGTGGACGTACTAGTTTAGTACCGCCGATCGGTGACATGCTGACTCAAACATCACGGATGAAGAATTTAGTCGCCTACAGGCTGATTTTGAGGACTACAAAAGACAAAAGTTTGATCTTCAAAGAAAGGCAAGGGCAACTTTTTCTCAACAGCCAGACACCGACCAGATAAAAAAGGAATGTTTAAAAAAAGTAAACGAAACATTAAACTCTGTTCTAAACAGCTCACATTAACAACCCCAAAGGGCGTTTATACTTTAGTTTATGAGTCCAAGCACAAAAAGACCGTTGATATTGATTCTGATTAAGTATTTTTTTTTAATTTAAATAAATATTTTGAGTTAGAAAAGAAACTCAGCATGGATAAGATATATGAAGGTTCAGATGAATTGTTTGAAGCAATGCTCGAGGAAGAGCGTTTGTCAAAAGCTTTAAATGAGGTCGTTTTAGAAGTTATTGATCCAACAAACGTGCAGGCAAGCGTTGTACATGCTATTTCTCAAGTTCCAAGTAAACTAACAATAAACCCTCCAGTTAAAGTAAGGTTAGTTGTTTTAATCGACTATATAACAATAAACGAAGAAAATCTAGAAGTCTGGGTCTCAACTAAACAGCAGACTATTCTTTCTCATAATGACTTAACACCTGGTTGGGCAGATCAACTTCTTACACAGTTTAATGAAGCCTCTGAAGCAGCTAAAATGAGAGGCTCTGGTTGGTCAGAGGGTGAAGTCCTAGACATCAGATTAAGACAGGCTAAGTATGAGCCGATTGTAGGCAAGTCTTACATTCCACTGCCTCCAACATTAGTTGCAAAGCAGTTCTGAACATAAAGAATTCAGACGACAAATGTTTTATGTGGTGCGTTCTTGCTAGGCTGCATCACGTTGCCAAAAATGCAGAGAGAGTATCTAACTATTTACAGTGGGCCAATGATCTTAACTTTAACGGTCTTGAATTTCCTATGGCTGTAGACAAAATTGATCAGTTTGAAAAACAAAATCCACCAATAACTGTTAATGTCTACACATGGTCTGAAGAAACCAACCTTCTGCCAATTAGAGTGTCAAAGAACAGTCCAACAATAGGCGAACCAACCAAAACTCATGTAGACTTACTCCTAATGCAAAGCCTTAATGGGTTGCACTACACTCTAATACGCACAATGAGTAGATTACTAGTGCATACTACAAAACAACATAGCAAACAAGAATTTTGTAGAAAATGTTTAACAAGAATTCCGTCCGTTCAAGCTGCGAGCGAACATGTAAAACATTGTCTCAGTCCAGTGGACTGCAATACAGAACTAATTATGCCAAGAGAAGGCAGTAAGGTTAGTTTTAAGAATTACAAAAAACTCCAGAGGTCTCCATACGTTGTTTACGCAGACTTTGAATCGCTTATTGTTCCTTATGAAGGACCTGCTCCAAAACATTTACCAAAAACAGTTATAATGAATAACCACCAGATTTGTTCATTTGCCTTTATTGTTGTCAGGTCAGATGGTGAACATTCAAAGCCAGAATTATACAGAGGACCACATGCAGCAAAACATTTCTTAAAACGCATGCAAGAAGTTCGTAATGCCTGTTCTAATAATCTATTCTTATCCGATCTTAAGATGACCCCCGAAGATCAAGATCGCTATGACTCAGCCACTCACTGTTGGATTTGTGGTTTAGAGCTAACACCTAAAAGTTTAAACCCAACAGTAAGAGATCATGATCACATTAGCGGAAAATTCAGAGGAGCAGCACATAACAATTGCAATCTTCAACTAAAGTTTGATCCTAGGACTTGGAGACTTCCTATATTCTTTCATAACTTGCGAGGTTACGACTCTCATCTTATATTGCAAGCAGTAACTAGCGATTTCAGGGTGTCATGCATTGCGCAGTCATCAGAAAAGTACATGTGTTTTACTTTAAATAACCTGTCTTTCTACGACTCTATGCAACACCTGATGGGTTCATTAGAGTCACTGGCTTGTCCTTAAAGTCCTGCCCAATAACGGAAGAATATTTTGACCCAACTCTTGTTAGAAAGGGCGTTTACCCTTATGAGTACATGAACAGTTGGCAAAGGTTTGACGAAGATACACTTCCGCCTAAAGGCGCGTTCTTTTCTAGTCTCAGAGGAAAGGACATCAGTGATTCTGATTACCAGCATGCTCAAGATGCGTGGCAGAAGTTAGAGTGTAAAACAATGGGAGACTATCATGATTCCTATTTAATGGCGGATACTTGTTTGTTGGCGGATATCTTTGAAAATTACAGAAAGACCTGCATGAAACATTATAGTCTAGATCCTGCGCATTATATTTCTGCGCCTGGGATGAGTTGGGATTCCTTTTTAAAATATACAGGTGTACAGATTGACCTGTTGTCTGACCTACCAATGCTTCAGATGATTGAAAACGGATTGCGTGGCGGAATTAGTATGGCGTCTCACCATTACTGTAAAGCAAACAACAAATACTTGGACGACTATGATCCAAGTAAAAGGTCTAACTATCTCATGTATTTAGATGCAAACAATCTGTATGGATGGGCAATGGCGCAATCACTTCCATTACGCAACTTTAAAATGTACACTGTAAAAGACATTCAAAAGTTTTTAAAATGGCTACCTACTCTAGAAGCTGATCGTAAAAGAGGTCTCATTCTAGAAGTTGATTTAGAATATCCTCATGAACTTCATGATTACCATAATGACTATCCATTAGCGGCAGAAAGTCTAAAGATGGCAATGACAGAACCGCCTAAACTTGTGCCTAATCTTCGTGACAAAAAAATTATGTCTGTCATTACAGACTTCTCCAATTTTATTTAAGACATGGTTTAAAGTTAACAGCAGTTCATCGTATAATTGCATTTGATCAAGAACAGTTCATGAAACCATACATCATGAAGAATACTGATCTCAGAACTAAATCCGCAGATGCTTCAGAAAAAGACTTTTTCAAGTTGATGAACAACAGCTGTTTTGGAAAGACTATGGAAAATCCGCACAAGCGCAAAGATGTCAGATTGGTCACTAGAGAAAACGATGCAATTAAGTTGACTTCAAAACCTAATTATCAGGACTTCAGAAGATTTCATAATCAGCTTTTTGGCATAATGATGAAAAAAAAGAAAGTCAAATTGGACAAGCCCGTTTTTATTGGGTTTACTGTTTTAGAGCTGTCGAAGCTTTTGATGTTAGAATTTCTTTATGACTACTTTAAACCCTTGTATCCGGAGTCCAGAGTTCTGTACACAGATACAGATTCCTTTGTAATCGACATCCCTACTGAAGATTTTTACAAAGACATGGAATTAGAAGTAGCAAAAGAGCATGCTGGATGGTACAACACATCTGATTACCCTAAAGATTCGCCTTTGCATTCAGATATTAATAAGAAGGTTTTAGGTAAGATGAAGGATGAATTATCTGGAGAGGTGATCAAGGAGTTTGTTGGTTTGAGGTCGAAAATGTACAGTCTTTCAAGCCAAAAAAAAGTTGTTAAAAAAGCAAAGGGAATATCTCGTAGTGTTGTGCAGTCAAGCATATCCCATGACAACTATAAAAAAGCATTGTTTGACAATAAGACTTTTCATCATGACAACGTAAAACTACGATCTAATCTACATGAGATCAACACAACTGTTGTAACAAAGAAGTCATTAGATAGAACAAACACAAAACGTGTGTTTGTTAATCCAGAGTTTTCATATGCAATCGGGCATTGGAAAACAGCATAATTACATACCTTCTTCATCCGCGGGTTTATATTTTTCCTCAAATTTATCTAGAAGCTCAATCATATCAATATCCAATTCAGACAAAATTTTTCTCATGTTTGCTTGATGTGCACGAATTTTTTTTATTTTTTCAAGATATTCTTTATCCGTTATTCTGATAATCAAAATTTGGGATCGTAGGCGATCAGGATGCGTTGCCGTGTGCCGATAAATCCACATAATTGTTTCCTTAATAGCTGAACACGTATCATATGATTCTTGTATTAATTTTAAGGTCTCTTTTTTTATCATCATTTTAGTTTCATGTAAGATTTCTTCTTTTTGAGCTTCCATTTTAAACTCAAATATATTTACGTAAATTAATTAAGCGGAACTGTGTCTGGCGGGATTATTTGCAGTTCTTCTTTCACAAAAGATCTTTGAGGGGCTGGTCGTTTTGTTGTGTCAGTTTCTCGTAAATAATACACAGGCGGATTCATCTTTACAATTCTTTTATTTCATATGAGTCAACACTCCAAACTGGATCGTTGCCCTGATGCGAGTGTCCCCTTCTGCTTCTCCCGGTAAATAAAGGTACCTTACTTTCAAACCAAATGGTAATAGTTTGCTTGATGAAGACTCTCCTTCAACAACATTTATTGTTTGTTTTCTGATTGCTTGTACTGGTTTTAGACCTTTAAATTCTTCATTATTCATTGCACGTAGAACTGAGGGCAGTCTTTTTACCCATTCTGTGTTGCAGAATTGTCAACCAGCTCTCTGTGATACTGGTAGGAAAAAAGCCTTTCAGATAACTGTTTGTTAAAGTTTTCAACCAAACCCTGTGATCTGTGAACACCCGGAATGCCTCTTTTAATGGTAACTCTATGTTTTAACAATAATTGATTCACTTGACCTTTAAATTCTTTTCCATCATCGACTTGAATCATGCGAGGATAAGTTAAGGGTCCTCGTTGATATATCAGTTGTAAAGCGACAGCAACAGCAGAAGCACTCTTTTGTGTTAATGGTTCAGCATCTTTGTATCTTGAAGCTATGTCAATGACTGTAAGTGCGTACTTAAATCTTTTTCGTCTAATCGTATCATGGGGTAAATATAGAAGATCCATTTGATGGGTGTCGTTCGGTATTGTGTTGACAAAGTGTGGTCTTTGTATTCGTTTAGGTGCTGGTAAATAAATTTGCCAAATCGCTTGTTTAGATAACCATTCTTTTGCTGTTTGTTCACTGACTCCCGCTGCTTGGCTAAGCTTTTTAATTGCTGTTATTCCCTTCCAATATCCTTTTGGAGAATAATAGATTTTGTACATTTTTATTCAGCCAATACTTTGTGCAACAAAATACACAGCGGTCATGCCAAAGACAATAAACAATATTTCTTGCATCTTTTGTTTTTCTGATGGTTGATAAAAGTCGCTAAATTTTGGTGGACGCAATGTTTCAACTTGTTTGCCTGTCACTAGAAAATATTCTTTTATTGCCTGGTCAACATCTTTAAATGTGTAAGCTGCATGTCCCTGTTGTTTAAGTCTGTCGTTAATAAAATCTGACTGCTCCATTCTTTGCTTTTCATAGGTGTCTTGTGCAGCAGCTAGTTGCTCCATAGCTCTGTTATGTCTTTTTCTCTCATTGTTATTTTGTAGTTTACTAAATGCGTAATTACTTCCGCTAAAAGCAAGCGCATTAACCACAGCGCCACCAATCATCATTACGAGTGAAGCCATTTTTATAAATGTATTTTTTTTAATTTTACATATTGATACTGTCTGGAATTATTCCTTGCTTAACTAGAAAATCTTTCGTAGCAAATGAAGCTGTAATAACAGCTATCAGCTTTGCTGAGTCTTCAAAGTCTAGTTTGCCAAGATCTGCTGGTTTTATTTTTAACAGGCTTTTACCAAGCATTGTGTATCCTACACTTAGGCCTCCAATAACAGCAGAATGGTATACAAGGTTAGTAATAGTTTTTTTCGGTGCTCATTTTTTAAAAATAAAATAATTATAATTAATAAAAACATGAACAGCGATGATTTACTTCCTGAACTTACAAATGATCAAGTTGATGACCAAGCTATTATGCGCCAAAAGGAAAGGCTGTATTCTTTGGCGGCGTGTGGAAAAACAAAACAGTACCTTGGAAATGAATTCAGCATAGAACAGATTCAACAGATGTCGACGCAAGACATTGTAAAGTATCACAACAGGTATGAAGCGCAACTGGGGTCAAGAATGGTAAAAAGTGTTGGGCAAACGGTTCTTAGTTTGTACACTAAACTAGTTAGTAGATTTGCTCCCATTGATTCTGAACAAGATTTTATGTATGATTTAACGCAGGATCCCGTTTTAACAAAGTCATTAGAGTCTCTAGGATGT
>JAMYXO010000151.1:2500-57500 GCA_033310375.1 Conus canariensis
AGCTGATTATACCAGATGTGTCTCTCTCGGGCCACCCACTTAAGGCTGAAGATGCAGGAAGCCCGCCCTCCAGGTCTACATCAAAAGATAGACATGTGTATGTGTATGACATGGTCCTGATCATGGGAAGATGAAGAAGAAAAAAACAAAACAAAACAAAACAAACTAGAAATGAGGAGGAGGAGCTGGTTGCACCAGCTGTGTTGTCTCTTTGGCCACTCAAGGCTGAAGATGCAGCCAGCCAGCCAGCCAGCCAGCCATCTGGGTCTACATCAAAACATATGCCTGTATGGTCCTGATCATCACAAGATGAAGAGGAATGAGAAGTCTAGAAATGATGGTGATGAGCTGATTACACCAGCTGTCTCTCTCTCTCTCTCTCTCTCTCTCTCTCTCTCTCTCTCGCGGGCCACTCACTTAAGGCTGAAGATGCAGCCATCCGGGTTTACATCCAAATATATGCCTGTATGTGTATATGTCATGGGGATCATCATCATAACAAGTAGAAGAAGACGTGAAGAAGAAGAACAAGAGGAATGAAAAAATACACTACAAATGATGATGATGATGTCCCTGGCCACTCACTTAAGGCTGAAGATGCAGCCGGCCCATCATCCGGGTACACATCAAAAGATAGACAATGCGTATGACATGGTCCTGATCATGGCAAGAAGAAGAAGAAGAAGAAGAAGAAGAAGAAGAAGAAGAAGAGGCATGAGAAAAAAAAGAATAGAAATGATGGAATGATGTACCAGCTGTATTGTCTCTCTGGCCACTCACTTAAGGCTGAAGATGCAGCAAACCCACCATCCAGGTCTACATCCAAATATATGCCTGTATGTTTACATATCATGGGGAGCATCATCACAAGATGAAGAGGAATGAGAACAAGACTAGAAATGATGGTGCTGAGCTGATTATACCAGCTGTATTGTCTCTCGGGTCACTCACTTAAGGCTGAAGATGCAGCAAACCCACCATCCAGGTCTACATCCAAATATATGCCTGTATGTTTACATATCATGGGGAGTATCATCACAAGATGAAGAGGAATGAGAACAAGACTAGAAATGATGGTGCTGAGCTGATTATACCAGATGTGTCTCTCTCGGGCCACTCACTTAAGGCTGAAGATGCAGCAAAACCCACCATCCAGGTCTACATCCAAATATATGCCTGTATGTTTACATATCATGGGGAGTATCATCACAAGATGAAGAGGAATGAGAACAAGACTAGAAATGATGGTGCTGAGCTGATTATACCAGATGTGTCTCTCTCGGGCCACTCACTTAAGGCTGAAGATGCAGCAAAACCCACCATCCAGGTCTACATCCAAATATATGCCTGTATGTTTACATATCATGGGGAGCATCATCACAAGATGTAGAAGAAGACGTGAAGAAGAAGAAGAGGAATGACAAAAAAGGCTACAAATGATGATGATGAGCTGGTTATTACCAACTGTGTTGTGTCTCTGGCCACTCACTTAAGGCTGAAGATGCAGCCAGCCCGCCATTCAGGTATACATATGTATATGTATATCATCACAAGAAGAAGAAGAAGAAGAAGAAGAAGAAAAAGAATAGAAATGGTGATGATGATGATGATAATAGAAATGGTGATGATGATGATGATGATAATAATAATAATAATAATATAATAATGATAATAATAAGAAGAATAACTACAGCAGTAACAATATCTTAACATTCACCATAAAGATAGTAATAACAATAATGATAATAATAATAGTAGTGATAGCAACAACAGCAACATACAATAACAACAAGAATCATAATCATCATCATAATAATAATAAATAAATAAATAATAAAAATACTGAGAATAGTAATAACTCCAATAGAGAATAACGATAACACCAAGAATATATTGGTCATAATAGCAATCCGAGAGTAAGAAGGACATAACAATAAGGAAAACCTCCTCCAAGGAAAACCCCATTGCAGAACTGATAGAAAGAGAGAAAAAAAAAAAAAAGAAAGAAAGAAAGAAAGGACGGACGACCATCAATCGCGACCCTCTGGGCGACTACAAGTGACTGTCAGTCATACCAGACTTATCGGCAAGGCGCCAGAGCAGGAAAGGCGGGGCACCGCCGCGTTAAGGCTGAAGATTTATATAGCGCAGCCGTCATGAGCTTCCGCAGCGGGTTGGAAGTTGCTTAAGGTGTGGAACAGGCGGCGAGCTGAATCGCGGCAGGGTCTCGCCCGGCTGCTCGCCCCGGCGCGTCCGCCCGTTCCGTACACGCATTCTGGTTGGCATTTTCGCGAGCGCTCGGCGTGCGAGGTCTGAGTCGGTGCTGGCGGCAAAGGGTGCGCGATCCCGCCACTCCGCCGGCTGCAGCGCTTCCCGCTTGCGCCGAGTCCCAGTTGTGAGTTCGAACGGCTGCCGCGGTTTCTCCGACGGACACGTTGGGTCTCTGCGCGGTCGGCGTCTGACGGTCCGTAGATGGTGGCGTGCCATCGGTGACGACGGTCGGAGAGCGACCTCGCCGGTTCTCTCCAGCCCGGAACGAGGGCCCTAGGTGCGTGGGACAGGAGGCTCCCTCCCCTTCGGCCTCAGAGAGAGTAACGCCTGGTTCATCTCGCGAAGGACGCGCCCGTCCCATCGGGTCGTGGTCCGGCACGTGGTAACGAGCGGGCGAGGCGTACGGGGACAGGCTCCGTTCTTCCCTGCCGCCTCCCCGCTAGACCGGCCCTCCCCGGGTTGCTGCTGCTGCACGGCGCGTGAGCTGCTGCTGCCGCCGCTGTTGTCCCGGGGGCTGGCGTCGGTCGGACCGAAGAAGGATTCTCGCTTGCGATTGGGCCCTGAATCTGTTGTCCGCCGCCACCGCAGTCTCTGGTGAAGACCGACTCCGCGCGCTGTTTGCGCCGGCTCGCTAACGCGGATCGCCCACGGACTCATCATCTGTGAGAGCGGTCCCACCGGCAAGCCTGCATCGGCCGCTGTGCTGGCTCTTCTGTCCGACAAGGGATCAGGAGGAGGAGGAGGACACGCAGAACACGGGTTGCATTCTGGTTGATCCTGCCAGTAGTCATATGCTTGTCTCAAAGATTAAGCCATGCATGTCTAAGTTCACACCCTTGTACGGTGAAACCGCGAATGGCTCATTAAATCAGTCGAGGTTCCTTAGATGATCCAAATCTACTTGGATAACTGTGGTAATTCTAGAGCTAATACATGCCGACCAGCTCCGACCCCCCCGGGGAAAGAGCGCTTTTATTAGTTCAAAACCAGTCGGGTTCTGCCCGTCCTTTGGTGACTCTGGATAACTTTTTGCCGATCGCATGGCCCCGAGCCGGCGACGCATCTTTCAAATGTCTGCCCTATCAAATGACGATGGTACGTGATCTGCCTACCATGTTAGCAACGGGTAGCGGGGAATCAGGGTTCGATTCCGGAGAGGGAGCATGAGAAACGGCTACCACATCCAAGGAAGGCAGCAGGCGCGCAACTTACCCACTCCTGGCACGGGGAGGTAGTGACGAAAAATAACAATACGGAACTCTTTTGAGGCTCCGTAATTGGAATGAGTACACTTTAAACCCTTTAACGAGGATCTATTGGAGGGCAAGTCTGGTGCCAGCAGCCGCGGTAATTCCAGCTCCAATAGCGTATACTAAAGTTGTTGCGATTAAAAAGCTCGTAGTTGGATCTCAGGCATGGGCGCACGGTCCGCCTCGCGGCGGTCACCGTATTAATTTATAACGATGAAATCTTCAGCCTTAAGGGGAAAATGGTGCTTAAGGCTGAAGATTTCGCGTGGCGATAGCTAAAAGTTAAGGAATTCGTCCCCTGTTGAAATCTTCAGCCTTAAGCCTTATTGCCGGTCAGCCTCAAAAATTCCCCCCACACGAGTCCTCTAACGGACTGTCTTGTCATCCAAACAGCTATCCCATCGCCGCATTTTCCCAATTCTTCCTTGCTTCATTGGCGTGCCTCCACATGCCCCTACTATAGTCGTTTCCCGACACGCTGCGGAAGGTACATGCATTGCCTTCCTTATGATAGCATATTTGTACGTCCCCTAATATAGCCGACTCCTAACCGGCTGCGGAAGGTAATGACTATATGTATCTACCTCCCATTTAACGAGTAAAGAATATTTCCGCCGGGAGTCCACTGGAGACCTTTCCACAATCAAGTCCATTCCTTTGTAAATATTTAAGGTTGAAGATGCCATATGTTTAGATTTTAAAGCTGTAGAAATGTTTAAGGTTGAAGATGTTAGGCTGTAGATGCTTAAGGTTGAAGATGTCTAAGGCTGTAGATGTTAAGGTGAAATGTCTAAGGCTGTAGATGCTTAAGGTGAAGATGTCTAAGGCTGTAGATGCTTAAGGTTGAAGATGTTTAAGGCTGTAGATGTTTAAGGTTGAAGATGTTAAGGTTGAAGATGTCTAAGGCTGTAGATGTTTAAGGTTGAAGATGTCTAAGGCTGTAGATGCTTAAGGTTGAAGATGTTTAAGGTTGAAGATGTCTAAGGCTGTAGATGTTTAAGGTTGAAGATGTTAAGGCTGTAGAGATGTTTAAGGTTGAAGATAAAGGTTGACAGTCTTTTAAGGTTGTACATGTAGATTGATCTTTCAGGAACATGGTGAGACGTTTCACCTTTCATTGTTCTTGCATTTCAGTTAAAATTTCATTGATACATTCACACGGCTGTCGCACTCACCAGAGAGAGACAGTCACACACCCTCTGACACCAGTCCATAAGAATACTGCTGTTGATCTTGCCGTTGAAGTTCACGTCAGTAGAAGAACATGCAGACAATCAAACCAGAACTTTGACAGAGCTGCTGCACGTCAATGTACTTGGGGGCCTTTGTGTAATCATGTTGACTGCTATTTTGCAAGGATAAATAAAATATGTGGTCGGTTTTTTTTTTTAAAGAGGGGTGTGGTAATTTGAACTTGAACTGTTGCTCGGTTTTTCAATGATTTTGATCGCAACCTCTACCAGATCAACAGATTAACAAATCAACACACAGACGAGAGACAGAGACAGAGACAGACAGACAGACAGAGGAGATGGATACTTCAGAATGCGTGAATGTGAGCATCTGTGTATATGTGTACGTGCGTGCACGCGCGCACGTGTGTGTGTGTGTGTGTGTGTGTGTGTGTGTGTGTGTGTATGTATGTGTGTCCGTGTCTGTGTTTATGTGTGTGTGTGTGTGTGTGTGTGTGATTCCCCCCCCCCCCCCCCCCTCTGTCTCTCTCTCCCTCTCAAAAAGTGCTGAAAACATATCACAGCAGTGCTTATAGCTGCGATTTTCTTTATCATAGCATGTCAGTTATAGTCAGAGAACGACGAGGAGAAAGAAAGAGTAAAATGTTGCCTGATTTTAAGGACATGTTATTCGGCTCGCACACAACAGACAACCAACACACTTGGAGCATGGGAAGAGGTAGTCTATACTTCAATGATCTTCAGTGATGGAATACATATCACTAAGAACAGGATCAAACAACTAAGGCTTTCATAACAAGACGGGCTCGTAAGATATTCACAGGGAGAAATGAGTATGTTTTTTTTCCTACCACACACACCCACTCAACCACACATAGTAACGTTGCCAGCAGAGTCATTTCCGGTTCTTGAGGTCGCCCTGGCGCTCTGCGTCTCCTCCAGTAGTCGGGGGTTAGAGGTTGGAGGTGTTGGTTCCTCATGTAGTGGCGGTGTGGGGGGCGGGAGAAGGGGTTGTAGAGGCAGAGGAGGGGGTGGTATTGACAGGATGAGGTGGGCGCTGGTCATTGTGGATGTTGCTGATGCATTTATTTCATCTAATCCAGAAGAACGTTTTCGTGCTAGGTTGAACACATTCACACAGCACACACCGATCGGTTTCCTCTAGCTCTCCGCCATGCAGGAGATAATGAGATGACATAATTTATGCGCATGCTCACTGTGAACTGTGAATCAGATGACATCATTTATGCACATGCTCAACATCAACGGAAGTAAATTATGGCGTCGGGGCCATCACTGCTGGAATCATATCAACGACGATTCAAAAGGTATGTTCGTGTTTTTTACTTTAGTGTTTGTATGGTGTATTATTTTTTTCCTGTCGTAGTTGTCAGGAAGCAATCTACTCAAAAGAGAAGGGAAACATTTCCGAATTAGGCATGTGCTGCTCTTCTCGAGTTTTCCGTCTTATTTGCTTCCTGCTTGCACCTTTTACTCTTCTTTATATCTTAGTAAATAGGCAACATGCTCCTTTGAGAACCACTGTTAATGACATGATTACTGCTTTATTAGCAAGCTTAACCTGTAGGTCGCATCCCCCCCCCCTCCCCCTCTCTTTTACCTCCTTTGCCATTTACATCCAGAGATGTCACTTTGCTTAAATTTTGATTCATTTAATTTCATTTGATTTCTTGATAGGATTTTTAACCTGTCCTGCACTAAAAATTTGCATAGTTTAAATACACAAAGCATTTCATTGTGATGTCAAATTTTAATGCAATTAAAAAATTCATTGTCATTGGTTATTTTTTCATCTCTCATAATGCAAATCTCAATTGAGATCTTGGACTATACTGTTTCTATTATAGAATGTCAGCAAAGGTTTTTTGTTTCTTTTTGTTTTTTGTAGTTGTTTTTGATAAATACATCTCATTGCACTGGATTGAATTGCATCACATGTAATTAAATTATACTGAACTGCATCATATTGGATTCTAGTATTATATATAAATATATTGCATTATATAGCATAATGCCATGTCCTAACATATCATATTGCATGACATTGATGTATAATGTTACATTACCATAATTATCATAGGCCTCCCTTGGTAAAGATTTACCAGAATTATCCAGAATTCTATTGTCCAGAATCCTAGCACCTCAGCTACTCGTAGTAATAATTTCAGTGGTAACCGTTACCGTAGTCGTAGCGCTCGTCACTATTCTGGCAACAACATTTCCTCAGGAAATACGTTGGATCAGTCTACAAATATTGTCTGCTTTTTGTGTAAGAAGACAGGACATATGGCTTCTAAATGTTCGTGGAAGTAGGGTACAAACTCTTGCAAAGTTTGCAATCTTAGCCACCTGGATAGGTGTCCCTTTGTGGTTGGCAACTTGACTGTCGTCGACAAGTCAGCTGACAAACACTCTTCTCCTGCTTGTTCTGTTATTCGTACTCCTTTCGCTTGTTTAGCTGCGGGAGAATTTACAGGAAAATTACACTTGGAGTCTGCTTCTGTCAATGGCACTCTTAAGTTCTGTACTACGCGATACTGGTGCTACCATCTGTGGTGTTCGCAAGAGAGTGGTTTGTGATAGCCAGATGCTTGGTACTACAGTCAAATGTGTTTCTTTCGGTGGCTGTGTGGATGTATTCTCACGTTGAAGAACGTGAGGCTGGAGGATTTCTGCAATGTAGCGCTGAGCATTAAGTCGTCCCTGGACCAGTACTAGGGGGCTTCTGCCACTGAAATTGATGGCTCCCCATACCATTACCCCTCCACCACCATGGGGAGGTGCCTGATCAACACAGTGCTGTGCATAGCGTTCATTCATTCTGCGACAGACCCTCCTCCTTCGGTCATGGCGTTGCAGCAGGAAATGTGAATCGTCGCTGAATGAAATCTGTCTCCATTCACGATGAACAGCCCAGGGAAGATGTTGCATGCACCATTGAAGTCGTGCCTGGCGATGACGCCGAGTCATTCATAACGGGTCCTCGGACAGGTCTTCGAGCCCTCATTCCAGCAGCATGTAGACGACTGCGTACGGTTTGCCCGCTTACATATCTGTGGCCAGGGATGGCCTGGGCTGTAGAGGAGGCACACAGGAAATGATCCCGAACATGGCGGAGCGCAATGTAGCGATCTTGGGCTCGGGTTGTGCACCTTGGCCGTCCTGAACGAGGTCGATCTGCTGTTGACCCCGTCGTTCCAAACCGGTTCCAAAGCCTACTGATGGTGCTTCTGGCCACATTGAAATGTCTGGCAACAGCCGCTTGACTCTGTCCGGCCTGCAACCAGCCTATCGCATTTTCTCGTTGCTGGCTATTCAGATTTGGCATTCTTTCATTTCGTTTCTGGTTTAATTTTTCAATGAAGCCAAACCCCTTTTATACCCTGCTATTGAGGCGTTGTCAGTATTGTATTCTGTGCTTTGTACGTGAATTTCCCGTCTGCAAATCCGTCGACAGTCGAAAGTTTACAGCACTAGATTTTAGCCCACCAGCACGTGTTTATCGCACGGCATGCGCTGAACTTGTACACTGACATGGCAGAGGAACGGGTGAATCAATTCTGCTATTTGTCAACATCATTCATTTTGGGAATATGTAAATATTGCATCGTATTCCAAAATATCATTTGTTGCGTTTCTTTTTTTGAACAGTATATATTGACCTTGACTGACATTTCCACCCGTTTCCCAGAGGCTTTTCCCTTGAAGGACATCTTTTCTGTTGCTGTGGCAGAAGCACTATTGGGGATCTTCTCCCGTTTAGGTTTTCCAAAGGAGATTCTTTCAGATCAAGGTACTCAATTAAACTCTGACCTTATGATACAGTTTCATGTGTTGTGTGGTACTAAAGGCATTCGCACGTCGCCATATCATCCCCAGGCAAATGGACATGTTAAACAATTCCATGGCACTCTGAAGACGATCTCAAGACGATGCTAAAGAAGTTGTCCGTTCTTACCCAAAGGCGTGGCATCGATATCTACATGCACTATTATTCGCGTGCAGAGAGTTGCCCTCAGAGAGCACAGGCTTTTCTCTCTTTCAGCTGTTGTTTGGTCGCCAAGTTCGTGGCCCTATTGCTCTATTACAGGAGTTGTGGACCCAATCGGATAGTCAGGATACTGAGGCTAAACCCCTTTATGCTTACTTGTTCCAGCTCAAGAATGTCATTGCTGACTCATGCAAGTTAGCTATGGACCATTCTCTCGATTCAGCTTCCAAGGGTAAGAAGTATTTTGATCGCAAGGCTAGGGAACATCGTTTCCAGGTTGACGACGAAGTTGTTTTTCTACCCACTGACTCAAACAAGTTTACTAGCCAGTTGGTCAGAACCATTTCCAGTTACCAAGGTCCTACACCCTGACTATTAAGTCCTTATTAAAGGCAAAGAAAAGGTTTTTCATACCAATATGCTGAAAAAGTAAATTCACTGTCCTGCTCTGTCGGTTTCTCAGGTTATGCTGACAATCACCTCACAGGGAAATTCAGTACCATGGTCAGACATAGCGCCTCTGAATACTGGCCAAAAGGAGATTTCTTTGAAGTGTTCTCCAGGAGTTGTTCCTTTTTTGAACCCCTCTCCAGATTCTCATTTTCCCAAGGTTGCGTACACAGTTGGTGTTGTCCAAGACTTTGATGACGTGCTACCTATTCCTACCTGAGGTATCTCCATGGCATCTTCTATGCCAGATGAAGATATTTATGCAGTACAGTTTGATTGCACTTTGTCTGACAGCAATGCTAAGGAGTTACGTACAATTTTTGAGGATTTTCAGGATACTCTAACTCCGAAACCAGGTTCCTTATCAGGTAAGGTACTACTGGAGATTCCACTTACAACAGATGTTTCAGTTAGGAAAAGGTGTTACAACATCCCCTTCTCTGCCAGAGAGGTTGTTGAAAGAGAAGTTGGCATCATGTTGGAACTCGGTATTACTGAACCTTCAAATAGTTCCAATGCCTCCCCAGTTGTGTTGGTCAGGAAGAAAGATGGTACATGTCGTTTTTGTATCAATTTTCGATCTTTGAATAAGATTACCGTCTTCGATGCTGAGTCCATTCCTGATGTGGAAAGTCTGTTTGGAAGGTTAGCTGATGCTCAGTTTTTTACGAAGATAGATCTTGCAAAGGGATATTGGCAGATAGTTGTTAAGCCTAAGGATTGACCAAAGACGGCTTTTACAATGCATATGGGTCTTTTTTTTTAGTTTGTTAGGATGTCTTTTGGTCTTGTGTCAGCACCTGCAGTTTTCGCAAGCTTGATGCGTATGCTGACTTTGGATCAGTTCTCTGCTGTCAGTTTCTTTGACGACATTCTTGTGCATAGTGTATCATGGGATGCACATCTTCGTCATGTGAAGGGCGTCCTTTCATGTCTGAGGTCTTTCAGCCTCACAGCTGGTCCCTCGAAGATCGAGGCAGGCTTCCATTCTCTAGAATTTCTCGGCCATATCGTTGGAGGTGGTACTATGCGGCCTAAGCAGAAAAAGATCGATAAGATCCTTTAAAATATCCACCCCTACTACCAGAAAGCAAGTCAGATCTTTGTTAGGTTTACTTAGCTTCTACAGGAGATATGTTCCCAGTTTTTCAACTTTGAGTACTCCACTCTCTGACTTAAAGATGTTGGTCATGCTGGAAAATCCATTTCTTGGACACCTGAGTGTGCGGAAGCCTTACAGAAGATTCAGAATGCGTTGTCGTCTGCACCTGTGTTACTGTTGTCTAGGTTAGGTAAGCCCTTTGTTCTTAGAACTGATGCTAGTTCTGTGGGGTTATGTGCTGTATTGCTTCAGGAGAATCATAATATTCTTCACCCAGTCATGTTTGGGAGTCGCAAGTTGTTAGATCGTAAGAAGGCACACAGTAACATTAAGCGAGAAAGTTTAGCTATTGTCTGGGCTGTACAGAAGTTCGTTCGATTCCTTTGGGGAGTCAGGTTTATCCTGAAAAATGGATCATCGCCCTTTGACGTATCTTCGAACGTCAAATTTTAAGAATTCCAGAATTATGCAGTGGGCATTGTCTTTCCAGGAATTCTCGTTTGAAGTGGAACCTGTTCCAGGATCATCGAATATCTTCGCTGATCTACTTTCACGTTCTTGTGAAAACCAGTCGATTCCTTAGAAATGACTTTGTTTGTATGTATTCCAGCTTTGATGTCTTTTTCATGTATGCTTTCCGGAATTTTGCTGCCTGTGGCTGTTTACTTCCTCTTATTAAAAACAATTCGGACATTGTATTTTTTGAGGAGGGGGAGTATTGTGATTGACCGTTTTTTGTCTGGTCACAAATCTTTTACAACAGTGTTGGCCAAAACATGTTCACCAGAAAACCGGTTGGCTAGTTTACCTGACTGCTGCTCACCTGCACTCTGTGTAAGCTAGGTGAGCTGAAACGATCAGGCAGTCTCTACAGCAGTTCTGGCAGAGCAACTTCCCAGGGGCCAAACTAGTTGCTGTGGCAGTCAGGTATTTCATTATTAGCAATTTCAAATCGGAAACCGAAATCGTTCCCCCCTCCTATAGGCGACTTTTAGAAAAAAAAAAAGTATTTGTTGTTTTTTTAGTATATCTCGTGACTTGATAGGGTGATAGGAGGAATTGTTTTTAGGAAGTATGAATAGTAAAAAAAAAATGTTGATGAGTGATCGGAAAAGGAGGTGGCTAAGCTAGTGCATGGTGTTATGATTCAAAAGGTTTTTTTTTTTTATTTCGCTAATGTATTATAATAATACAAATGATAGTAAGCTCCGGAAGTGAGCGATGGAAACTATCATGGTTGGAAGATTTATTCTGAACTTTGATGTGGGTGAGTTAAACAGAAACCCTTTTGATATGTATTTGTCTGTTGATAAACATGAAATCAATTCGATATGTCAAGAGTATGTGGAAATCCTTCCCCACAATGTGTAAAGCATGATTTCGAAAAGGTCTATGTGGAAATCATTTCCCCCAATGTGTAGAACATGATTCCGAAAAAGAGAATGTTCTATTGTGATATTGCATGGAAACTTTGTTGATTTCGCTTTGGGTATTTCCCCCCAAGTTCTGGTGAAATACAAAGTAACTGTTGGTTATGAATATGATTAATAGCGATGATGAATAATAGCCATGTTATAGTAGGCTAGATCATCAAGGCAGTTATCAGTTCCCCCAGATAAAGTCGTCATCCTGGTGTGACTGGGAACTGGCTGCCACTGCTACAAGTTCTGGGCATAGCCGGAGTCTACCCCTGTCTCTACCCCGCTGGGGGTGTGGAGAGGTCGACGTGGGAGTCGACAGTGACCCGACCTGCCAGTGCTACCCCTGTGTCATGTGACGTAGCCTCACATGGCGACATGTGACGTTCCGTCACGTACGCCCTTATTTGATATAGAGCATTTCCCTAGGTAGGGAAAAGGAAAGGTAAAAGAAAGGACAATTTACGTGGCCTGACCAGTGTGATCAGTGTCGCTGGTGACTATGAAAATCGCTCATTGGTTGAATCACTCAGGAAAATGGATGGACGTTGTCCATTGGTCAAGTAACCAAGGGCTGGTAATGCTTAGAGTTAGATGAGTACTCACTGAATATGTACTCAGGAAGAGTGCAGGAAGGAAAAATAAAGTATAGGAAGGAGATGGCTTGGGGACACTGACCAGACAGGTTGTTTGGAACTGCAGAACGAAATTCACCTGTAATGTACCATTACCAGGTGAGGTATAGACAGATGGGGAGAGAAAAGAGAGAGAGTTAAGAAAAGGAAAAAAAAGGGAAAAGAATTTATCATTATTCAGATTTTGAAATAGATTACTTACACGGACTTCATTCGTGTTTCAGCCCTTCCCAGTGCTGTGGCAGCACCAGTAATGGAATAGGCGACTGTGACAGTCGCACAAGTATTTGGGCTCCAGTGCTGTGGCAGAACTAGCATTGAAGGCAAGAGAAAACTTCTGGGTAGCTGAGGCAGCACCTTATTGACTCCAGAGTTGGAGAACCTAGTAGAAGAGGACAACGACTGCGGCAGTTGTGAGAGAACTTTGAAAGTATGTCATGTTGACCAACTATGATTTTTGATTGTCCCCCTGGGTCGGAACTCAGATATTGTTCCTGTATTTTAAGCCATCTTTGATTCTTCTTTGGAAAGTGTATAAATTGTTTCTCCATTGAGGAGGGGAAACCGGTAAAAGATGTACTTGTAAATTACTATGTATAATGAGATGAAATTTGGTCCCAGCTAGTGGATCTGTGGAATGTTTGTACCTCCACTGGAGAGAAGGAGGCCGAATATTTGCACTTTGGGGTCTTTCTTTCCTTCGAGGTACCTCTCGCACAACTGGTCTTTCAAAGGTTCATATTTCACCTCTTTGTCACGTTTTGCTTTCTGTAAGCTCTCCAGACAGTCAGCATAGACCACAATGGGGTCTGTCAGCACCACTTTGTATTCTTTGACGAACACCAAGTCTGGCTTCAGCAAACTGCCGTTCGCTCTGACCAGTTGATGTCCCAGCCTGCAGCAGCAGCTTTGTGGGCCAGGACGTGGCAGATAGAGTCATGGCATTTTCTGCAGGCTGATTTTACTGCCCTGCACGCTCCTGAGATGTGGCCAATTGTTTCCACTGCTGTACCACATTTCCGACATACAGCTGGGCCTGGATCCTTACACATTCTGGCCACATATTCCCACGTGGGGTAAGTATTGGTGCACACTCTAGTGCTGCCAAGAACTCTCCACTGCGATATATGTTCTGGCTTAGCCAACAGTTGACTGCTGGTTCTTTAGCCCATGTCTCAACTCCTTTTCCCTACGTTGGTTTCTCTTGCCACAGGTGTGGTGTCTTGTTTTTTGGGGGACCAGGGATGCCGTAATGCCCAAGGCCTCCACCATGCTTAGCAGATATGGGTCATATGAAAGGGCTAGCACATTCAGTGCTTTCATATCAAGTCGTAGTATGACACTTTCCAAGTGTAGGATGCCAAGACCCCCGTTCCGCATGGGGGTGTATAGGAGGTGGTTTATCACTTGCTCTGGTATCTTCAGCAACTCGTTGATCGGTACCTGCACGCATGATCCAGCTCTCTTAGCGTACTCTTGGGAGCAGCTTCTGTGTTGGCATTAGAGGCTATGAGCTGTGGAATGATCGTGTTTCGCCATATGTAGAGCTCTTGCACTGGTTTGAGTGGGGCCTTTTGGACTCGCATACCCCAGGTTTTGATTTGCTCCAGGAGTTTTGATTGTTTTATTCCATACCATGGGCCAAAGTGTTTGCCCAGGTATTTTGTGGTCTCCTCTGGGTTAACCCAGGGGATTGGATCCCCATCGATTGTGATTGGTGGACAATCATTTACTGTCCACGTTTTCCCATCGCCCTTCAGGACAAATACGAAGCTCTTTTTGATGTTGAGTTTCAGCCCAGCTTCCTTGCTGAACTCGGTGACCAAAGATAGGTTTTGCCGCAAACCTTTTTCACTGCTAAATAACACAGCTGTGTCATCAGCATATCCCATGGCCACCAGGTTCGCATTGTTCATTCTCCAGGGTGCACCACTTTTGTGCAGGTGACAGAATAGAGGATCCAGTGCTATGTCAAACAGTATGGGTGACATAGGATCGCCTTGCTTGACTCTGCCCCCAATATTGATAGGACCTGTACAGCCTTTTGCCACTTTGAAGCTGGTGGATGATCCATTGTAAAGATCTCGGACCACGTTAATCAGCGTATCTGGCACATTCAAGCGTTTCAAGCCTTTGTACACAAGGTTATGTGACATTGTATCAAAGGCTTTTGATAGGTCAAGGAATGCAACAGCCAAGGTTTCTTTGTGCGTTTCGCCACCTGGATTACCTTCCTCAGCAGGAGTGTGTTTTCTGTGCATCCAGGGGAAGTAATAAAACTCCTTTGCATGGGGTTCAACAATATCAACCTAGTCAATCTTTTTGCTAGGATGTTGGCATATAGCCTTGACAGTATACTGCCAATGGTGAGGGGACGCCAGTTCTCAATGTCATGTAGGTCATTCTTCCCTTTTGGGAGGAGGATTGACCTGGCCTCCTTGAGGCTTTTAGGTATCGATCCCTGGATGAACCAGGTGTTGGAAAGTATGCTGAGGAGTGTTCCATCAGCACATCTGACTTTCACTGTTCCAGCCTCAATGCCATCTGAGCCTGATGCCATGTCTGCCTTTGTGGATGAAAGCGCCTCCTTCACTTCTTTTGCAGTGATTGGCTCACAGAGCTGTGCAGCCTGCTGTGGACTCAGTGTCTTTTCTGGTGGTGGGGATTTTTCGAGGTTTACATCCTTGGAATGTTGCTCAAATCTCGCCTTGTAAACCTTCTCCACCTCCTCTACTGGTATCTTGCATTTACCATCTTCTTTGAGATCCAGGAATGGCGGCTTTCCTCTTGGCTTGCCATTTGGTTTGGACTCTCCTGTATTCCTCAGTTTTTTGTTGTTGTTGTAAGCCTTGCTGGCTTTTTTGCATTTCTTGTGCTGAGGAATCTTTCCAACTGTGATGGGTTTTTCCACTTTGGCTCTTCTTTTGACCTGCTCACTTTTGCATCTCTCTCAGATTTTTGATGAGAGAGAAAACAGGTTGTCCTCCACTTTCTGCCTGTTCTCCACTGCCTTCAGTGTCTCATATGCTTGGCTGACCAGTGGGTCAGTCAGCTCATTGGGTCTGTACTGTTCCAAAGGTCGGACAGTCGTTTCATGGGCCATCTCCTCTTTTTCCTTCTTGGAGGTTGGAGGGGCCTGAGAGGCTTCATCTGTTGTAGACTCATCTTTCCTGTTTGATAGGGATTGATAGAGATCTTTGTATGCCTTTGTTTGGACTCGACGCAATCTGGCCTGTTGAGACGTGGATACCTTTCTCCTGTAGGTATTCACATATGTTGACTCTGGTAGCATGTGTCCCTAGAGTCATGACCGCTTGCACCAGGCTTTGTGTTTCCTTCACACTCCAGCAGTGTTTTCCTTCAATCACCAGCCCATTTTCTCGCCTCTTCATTCGTTTCTTTTCGTTTTCCTTCTCTCACACCTTGATTCTGGTATCATTTGTGCGCTGAGGATGTCTGTGTCTGTCATGCTGAGACAGACCCATCTGTGATTGAAACCTCATTTGGCATTCCTGACATTCAAATGGGTGAGTGTCAGGTTATGGTTGAGCTTTGTATCTTTTACATTTTGCAGCATGGCATGTAATATTATGCTGATTTCCACTTTTCCCACATTTGTTTGCAGCAGTAAAGGATCGATATTTCTTTGTGTCTCTGTTCAAAGTGTTTTGTCAGTTCTCCCAGTGAGTGTATTCATGTCTAGTTGCCTGCCCAGGCCATCTCTCCAACCTCCTCTTGGTGAGTAGCTGAGGTTTGGTGACCTGTAAGCAGTTTCTCTGTTCGCGATGCAGGCTCCCTTCTCCAAACACACCCCATCCCTGGTACATGGGATCCACGCACCATTGCTCCATGCACCCATACCAGCACCCTGGGGCAGTCCAACAGGGGTGAGCCTGCTGGACAACACTGGCAAGTAGTTTACTGGGTTACCAGTCCAATGAAATTAACATACTTGACCAGCCGCCGTGGCGAAGTGGTCAGCGCCGCGGACTCCCGGCTGGGAGGTCGTGGGTTCGAATCCCATCAGAAGTCATGTGGGTTTTTCTGCCCCGACTGGCTCCTACCCAGAGTTGAGTTGCTGCGGACTCAGTTGGGAAGACTGGGACCACACAGTCGAGTTTCATCCACTTAATGGATGCGTTTCTGAGAGTGTTGCTCAAATTTCCTGACCAACACTGCAGGTGCCTGTATCTCTCGGGCCTGGTTGATGCCGGGATATATTATGAAAGGAAGCGTAGAGTACAGCCCTGTCATGTAGTCTCAGACCGAAATGGAAATCCGTAGCATCATCTTAATCATCCTCATTCTCATCGATCAGCATAAAAAAAAAAATGTCTCAAATTCTGTGCCCCTTCATGCCCTGCTCTCATGGTGACCTCAATTTCGATGTCCTCTCCACGTCTGTGGCCTTGGTTTGGTTCCGTCGGGGTCAGCGGTATCGGCGAGTCCATGGGAGCTGTCGTTGGACAGACGTGGTGGCGCCCTCAGGAGGGAGAGCTCACTCACGCCGGCTCCGACGACGAAGCAATTATTGTCGTCAGTAGGGGCTTAGTAGGTGGTGTCCTGCGTATGTTAGATCAGAACAGGCGCCACTGAACACCACCGAAGTGACTCGGCAGCAGTGCAGTGTCTCCTCCAGTGGGTTGCCTCTTGACGACTTGACATTGACTGCTCCCTGTGGATTGCCGGTGCCGGGGCTGTGGCGGGGCCGACCGGGCTGTGGCTGTGGACGGGGTATCGGAATGAGCGGTGTGGGCACACTGCCTCTGAGGTGGCGCAGAGGTTGGGACAGCAAAAAAAAAAAAAAAAAAAAGAGAAATTAACATACATGTTCTCTCATTATAATTGTTTTGGAGGATCATTGTCTCCACTGTCTCAGGTATACTCCAGCTGCTTGTAGCGTATCCCAACTACCGCCCATTGGAACCTTGCCCAGGGCTTTCATGGTACCCACCCGGGGGTGGATCCTCTGGTACTTAGCCCAGTATATCGGGATGGGCATCTGTTTTGCCACCTTGACACTCTCTGCAAAACCAGGAGTAACCATGGGGAGGTGGTATCAAGGCTGCTTGGGTCGGGAGCACTTCGTCTGTTGGCATCAATGACTCTTGGCTTTCATAAATCTTTAAGGGCTTGACGAGTGTCCTTCCCCCAGGTGGCCAGAGGCTAGTGATCACGCTCTCTCCTGCAACATACTTCGGAGATTGTGTTGTAGTCAGTGGCCAAGTGGTGGGGGGATGTGGCTCATTCACTCAATGGAACAGTTCAGGGACTAGAAGGTGATAGGTGTTTATTCAGCTTCATTACAACACACAGCAGGGAGTAAGCCTGTACGGACACATGCAAAGGAAACAGCTTCTTAGAAAACAGTAAATGTAGGAGACAATAGTTGTCAAAATCAAATTGCCTACATTTTACAATGGATACTGGGCTTGCGTAGAAATCAGATTGTGCTTGAGAAAATTGTATAACAAAACAAATTGGCAAAAAAAAACCCAAAATGAAATTATCAAACCTAAACGGGCAGTAGTTTCAGTACACAACTCAACACACATACCACAAAACTTTAAACTTATACATCAACGAGAGAGAGAGAGAGAGAGAGAGAGAGAGAGAGAGAGAGAGAGAGAGAGAGAGAGAGAGAGAGCTATGAAAGTTGAAATGCACATTGCACAGCAGATAAAGAACGACACCAACAGGGAGACATCAATATAGATAATAAAGAGAAAAGAAAAAGAGAGAGACAGAGAGAGAGAGGGAGAGAAAGTTTTTTTTCTTCTTCAAAAGTCTGGATCAGAAACACTCAGTGAGTAGGCCAAACAAACATACCAGAAAATTACAACTTTGCCGCAATGTCATGGCTTCAGTCAACATTTTATCTAAGACAGTTGAAGCCAATTCCAATGATCCGACACTTTTCCCCATAACTTTACAACCTGGCTCTCAATGTGGTGGTTGGTAAAATTAGCTCGATTCTCTCATGATCATTTAATCATGGAATGCCTTGCATTAGTTGCAACAACCCCCAAATCGAAATTTTCCAAAAGGAAACTTACATAATTAGGTCTCTTCTGAACCAGGATTAGATCAATTCCCCAAGCAGAAATTACTAACACTACTAAAAAAAAAATTAATTATTTACCACAGTTATTACCATACTGAGCCATGTATCAGTTAAATCTGAGGCTGTATACCTTTGTGACTAACCATTTAGAATATTAAATTTAGGGCAAAAGCTACCTTCAAAACATCTTGTGGATAAGAACTCTTGCTTAACTAGCTGCAGTGTGACTTAGTAATTATGCTGAAGTATCACCATAATCATTATTCCAAACACACAAAATACACAAGAATGAAAGGATAAAAAAAGACAGAAAATTCAATGTTCAAGGTTGACTTGAACACAGACAGAAAATTAGTTAAGGCTTTAGTTAAGAACCACCTTTAGACAAAATTCTCCTGGCCTAGAGAATTCTGACGTCAGCTATGTACAACAATGTTGCAAAATCTGCTGACGAAAGTTCTGCTGGATCGCAAAAGTGATACTTTCGTCAAATGTTACTTAAAGCCTTTCAACAATAAATTTGCAAGTACAGTAGTCCACCCAGTCCTTAGATGGCTGGATAATTCTGAATATTTCACAGATTTTACACTTTCTTTCCAATACAGAGATGGTAATGATCAGAATAGAGAGTTTGAGTAGCAAGGCTGGCACGTGGCAGTTCAGAAACTGAAAAGCTTGAAACAAAGAGAATTTGAGTAACAAGGCTAGCATGTGGCAGTTCAGTAACTGAAAAGCTTGAAAGGTTTGCACCCACAAAACTGCAACTTGTACATACAGGGTAAAATATTTGAAGATCGATCAAAGAAAAAACTTTTCAAAGTCTACAATTTTATACAACTTACTAACCATTTAAGGCACTACGAGTAGCCTCTTGGATGTCGTCGGGCCTACGCCAGGCTTCAAAATGCCCGGTTTCCATTCGTCAATGCTTTTTGTTCAGGCACGGACCACGACTTCCGGTTTTATGGCTATACACACAGACGATGTTAATTTACATCTGTATGCACCCTATACCACACACCCCTTGCTTTTGAACGCAATGTCCCCATTGTTTCGAAAGATATTCTTTTGCTAATGTTGAAATTCCATATTAGTTTCCGACCCAAACAGGTTATCATTAGCAACGAATGATAGAAAGTTTACATTGGGAGTAGACTAAAAGTTAGCCTCATCTCCCAAAGTACAGTCGGTATAGTATGGAGAACATTGACGGGATTTATTATGGGTGAACAGGTAATTGATATCTCTTTGTATGAAGTGATAGCAAAACTATTACCTTGAACAAGTCCATGTGGGCCTATCTAAATAAACTAACCATTACTTGCTTCCCATAACTGAAATCTTTTGGTTCCTTCTCCAAATTTTGTGCCCCTTTATATAGTCAGACACATTCTCACCAAAACTGTCATGGTACAAACCACTCTGCTGCCGGGTACTGGTGTGACTTGTTATCAGATGGTTCTTTGGCTGCAATCCTGCCACTTCTGTGAAGTGGTACCTGTGCCTCTCCAGGGATATCTGATCCACCCGCCACAGCACTGGAAGTGAGTTGTGGAATGGTTGGGGTTGCTCGATTTCCTGGGATCAAGATCCACTCATCATCACTCTCCAGGCACCGGTACCTGTACTGAAGAGGCTGGATATGCTCTCATCTCTCTGCAGGAAACTGGAGTGGGGTCTTAGCAGAGAGGATGTCTGCCCGGTTCAGAGTGATCTCCTTGCCACCTTTGTAGGGCCGAACAACATAGACTTGAATGTCTTTGAATGGCTGAGTGGTCACTACGTAGAGCTCAGGGAGCCATCTGTCCTGGATCTTTCTCCTCCCAACCCCTCGGCTTTTGATGTAAATCAGGTCCCCAGCTGTAAGTGACATATCCTTGCTCTTCGGCTCAACCACTCTTTCTGCTATTTTCTCCAGTCTCTCATGTGCTCGCCCGTGTGCTTCTAGGAGCCATGTTTGATGCTGGCAGACCCAGTCTTGGGAATTTGTGGCCAATTTTTGTTGCCGGCCCAGCATGGGCAGACAAGGTTCTTGGCCAAACAGAAGAAAATGTGGTGAAAACCCTGTGGTTGAATGGGGTGTGTTGTTGTAAGCCTGTACAACCCCTTGCAGATACATGGGCCATCTTTTCTTCTGTTCAAGTGGGAGGGGCCGTAGAAGGTCATGGAGGGTCCTGTTGAACCTCTCACACTGTCCGTTTCCTTGTGGATGGTAGGGTGTTGTGCGCGTCTTCCTGATCCCATACATGTCGCAGAGAGCTCTGATAAGCAGAGACTCAAAGTCCCTACCTTGATCACTATGTATCCTCTCTGGAATGCCGTATCTGACGAACCACTCTGTGACCAGGACCTGAGCCATCGTCTTCACCTCCTGATTTCGCGTTGGTACCGCCACTGTGAACTTCGTGAAGGCATCTGTCATCACTAGGACTTTTTCTCTCCCATGGCTGGCCATTTCCAACTTCGTGAAATCTATCGCCAGGATTTGTAGTGGGCGGCTGGCTTGGATGTGGCCCATGGGTGGTCTGACTGCTGGTTTCTTATCCATCACACAACGAGGACACTGCTCCACATACTGCTGGATATCTTTCGACATTCCTGGCCAATACACAGGCTGCCAGATCAGATTGTTGGTACGATCAACGCCCTGGTGACCCATCTCATTGTGAAGTTCTAAAAGAACATCTGGCCACAGAGATGATGGAAGGACAAGCTGTTGGAGTTCCCCCCAGTTGGGGTCATTCACTTGTCGATACAGAATGCCATCCATGATCTGTAGCCTGTGACGTTGCCTTAACAGCACATTCATCTGGTGATCGGTCTTTCCGCTTGGTTTGTCAGGCCAATGTGCCAATACTGGTCCCAGTGCTTGGTCTTCACTCTGGAGCCTCTTGATCATCTCTGTCCCTAATGCTGGCAGTAATCGTGTTCACTTCGGTGTCTCTGCTGGCTCCTCTTTTGTGACTTGGATGTTCCGTGTCCATACTTCCTGACATGTAGCTAATTCAGGAGGTACAAGGGATCCGCTCTGGCTGAGGATGGTGCTCGACAGCAGTCTTGACAAAGCATCTGCCCTATTCTCTCTGCTAGGTCGATACTGCACTTCGAAGTCAAACATGACAAGCTGGGCTGCCCACCTCTGCTCTAGCACTCCCAACTTTGAAGACTTGAAGTGTGCCAGTGGGTTGTTGTCAGTAAGTACTGTGAACTGACCACCGAGGAGATAGCCTCTGAACTTTTCTGTGACTGCCCATGTCAGTGCCAACATCTCCAGTTTAAAGTTACTGTAGTTTGCTTTGTTTCACTCTGTTGGCTGTAGACGGTGGCTTGCGTAGGCTATCACTCGTGTCTTCCCGTCTGGCTGCTTCTGGCTCAGTATAGCTCCCAAACCCGCGTTACTTGCATTGGTTTCAAGGAGAAAAGGCTGGGAGAAGTTGGCGAATGCGAGAACCTCCGGACTTATCAGGGCTTGCTTCAGCTGGACAAATGCATCTTCATGCTCCTGGTTCCACTTTTCCTTGATGGAACAGCTCTTTCCCTTTCCTCCTCCAGAGTGTTCGTTCACTAGGGTGTGTAATGGCCCTGCGATGCGAGCGTAGTTCTTGACATACTGCCTGTAGTATGCCATGAAACCCAGGAATGATTGGAGCTCCCTCACCGTGGTTGGGGTAGGCCACTTCTGCACAGCTTCTGTTTTCTCTTCCTGACAGCCGACTCCTTGGGCAGAGATGGTATGTCCTAAATAGTCCACTTTTTCTTGCAACAACTAACATTTTTCGCGCTTGATCTTCAAACCAGTGTCTCCAAATTTCTTCAGAACCTCTTCTAGGTGATAGAGATGCTCTCCAAAGGTCTTTGAGAAAACCATCAAATCATCCAGGTAGACCAGAAGGAAGTTGAAAAGGAAGTCAGACATGACGGAGTTCATCAGACGCTGGAAAGTAGCAGGGGCACCTGAGAATCGGAAAGGCATCCTGGTGTATTCAAACAGTCCAAATGGCGTTGTGAAAGCAGTCTTCTCTTGATCCTCGGGGTCCATGGCAATCTGGTGATAGCCACTAGCCAAGTCAAGCGTCGAAAAGAACTGGGCACCAACAAGAGTGTCAAAGCTTTCTTGGATCCTGGGCAGCGGATATGCATCCTTAATGGTTTTGTTGTTGAGCTTCCTGTAGTCTACACAGAGACGTATCTTGCCATCCTCCTTTCTTAATACCACTATGGGTGTGGCGTACGGACTGTGGCCCTCTTTCACAACACCTTTTCTGATCAGTTCCTGGATATGGTCTCGAACTTCTTGGAAATCTCGCGGTGGGATCGGACAGTATGTTTGAGTGACTGGAACATCACTAGTTGTGTGAATCTTGTGTCTTTTCAGACTTATATATCCCAAGTCGGAATCTTCTTTGCTGATCACATGTTGGTACCGAGTCAGAAGTTCTAAAACGTGCTCCTCCTGTTCCATGCTTCCAGTGAACCCTTCTAAGCAAGAGCTAAGATCTCTTCTCTCTTCCTGGACTACCTCAGCAGCTTACTTTTCTTGGATGAACATGGCCTCTGAAGTGACTTCAACCTGTACTGTTCTTCCAGACCCTACAGACTCGACAACATGTAGGACTGCAATTGGGGTCCTTGGCGCAAGAGTGACATCTTCATCGGAAAGGTTTACTATTCTAACAAATCTTGCCGAGTGATCGGCGCTGACAAGTGTTGGAACGACATAGTGAACATGGCCTCTGAAGTGACTTCAACCTGTACTGTTCTTCCAGACTCTACAGACTGGACAACATGTAGGACTGCAATTGGGGTCCTTGGCGCAAGAGTGACATCTTCATCGGAAAGGTTTACTATTCTAACAAATCTTGCCGAGTGATCGGCGCTGACAAGTGTTGGAACGACATAGAGTCTGGCTGGAAGAGGCTGGCTACAGGGTTCTGCTATCAGTCTCGAACATGACCGTTGGATCGTATGAACTTTGACGGCAATGACGCTATTCGCAGGTACCCTTGTTTTTCCGACAACTCTCGCAGTCCCATGAGCAGATGTGTTCTGCAAACGTATTTCATGAACAACTGGCTGTAAGAAAGTGGGCAAGTTATCACGCGAAGACTTGTCACCAGGAAGAGGTGAAACGATCTGTTCAAGGACATTCATCCCTATCACTACTGGCGTTTGCCATTTGCGAACCTGAGTGGATGGGTCAGTTGGATCCTTTACAATCAGAAAGGTAGCACAACAATCTTTCCCCAAAACTGACATATTTCCTCTGACTAACCCGACATACGGAACATCTAGCCCATTTGCTGCTTTTACAGTTAACCAGTTTGTCTTTTGGAGTGGTAATTTTCCTGATACCATGACTCTGTAATGGTACTAACTTCACTTCCCATATCTATTAAGGCTTCAACTGTCTTACCTTGAATGGTGACTTGTGCTTTTGGGCATCGGCCAGTCTTGTTGTCTGCCCCCACTGCTTGGCTGGACACAGTAGAGGTGGCTAGTTTCCCGCCCCCCCCCTTGATTCTGCGGCAGTTCATCTCATCTCTTCTTGCGGCAGACTCTCGCGATGTGGCCCGGCTTGCTGCAGTAGAAACACTTGGGAGTTGGGTTGGGTGGCCCGCTGTCTCTGGGTCTCGGCGTCGTCATCCCTGTGATGGTGACCTGCATCGCTTGACTGTATCTTTCAGGGCAGCTATTCCTTTCTTCAGCTCTTCCAGTTCTGATTGGGGTTTAGGAGGGATGAAGTGCTGGTACTGGGTGGGGTTTTCTGAAGGGTCTTCATCTTCTCTGC
The DNA here is from genome assembly GCA_033310375.1 of Conus canariensis. Lineage (NCBI taxonomy): Eukaryota > Metazoa > Mollusca > Gastropoda > Neogastropoda > Conidae > Conus > Conus canariensis. The sequence goes on from JAMYXO010000151.1 coordinate 26,684, forward strand.
TCCACCTCAGCGCCTCTTCTCTAGTGGTCGAAAAAGTGGTGGTAGCGTCCCCTCTCACATGTCACCTCAGTTCCCGTTTCAGAGGTGTTGATGTAAGTCCCTTGATAAATCTATCCCTCAACATCTCGTCAGGCACACTGCCTGCTCTTCTAGAATTTATTTGTTCCGCTAGTGTTCGAAGTCCTTGGGAGAATTCGAGAACAGTTTGTCCGGGGTGTTGTTGCTTCCCATGGAATATAGACATCAGGCTTGTCAAGGGCCTACTGTCCCCAAACACTTTCTTGATGATGTTCAGCACCTTGTCGGACTTGTCCTTTTCTTCGTCTGGCATGCTCAGGATTTTAAAGAGTGCTTTCCCGTGAAGGTGGCGGATGATAAATTCTACTGCTATGTTGTCTGGCATAGTGGAGGCCTTGAGGATGCGTTGTACTTCCTCGATGAACTCCCCCGCTGGTCTGTCGGCAGGGTCTCCAGAGTAGCCAGGCAGCTTCGGGGGTGCCCACCATTTGGAGTTAGGCTGTTGACCTTCCATCCTGCTGGTGTTGTTGTAGGGTCACTCTTGTTCCAATCCTGTTGGTTGACGCCACGTGTAGTCAGTGGTCGAGTGGTGGGGGCATGTGGCTCATTCTCTCAATGGAACAGTTCAGGGACTAGAAGGTGATAGGTGTTTATTCAACTTCATTACAACACACAGCAGGGAGTAAGCCTGTACGGACACATGCAAAGGAAACAGCTTTTTAGAAAACAGTAAATGTAGGAGACAATAGTTGTCAAAATCAAATTGCCTACATTTTACAATGGATACTGGGCTTGCGTAGAAATCAGATTGTGCTTGAGAAAATTGTATAACAAAATGAAATAGGCAAAAAAAAAAACAAAAAAAAAACAAACAAACAAAAAAAAAACACCTAAATGGCAGTAGTTTCAGTACACAACTCAACACACATACCACAAAACTTTAAACTTATACATCAATACAGAGAGAGAGAGAGAGAGAGAGAGAGAGAGAGAGAGAGGAGAGAGAGAGAGAGCTATGAAAGTTGAAATGCACATTGCACAGCAGATAAAGAACGACACCAACAGGGAGACATCAATATAGATAATAAAGAGAAAAGAAAAAGAGAGAGAGAGAGAGAGAGAGAGAGAGAGAGAGAGAGAGAGAGAGAGAGAGAGAGAGGGAGAGAGAAAGTTTTTTTTTTTCTTCAAAAGTCTGGATCAGAAACACTCAGTGAGTAGGCCAAACAAACATACAAGAAAATTACAACTTTGCCGCAATGTCATGGCTTCAGTCAACATTTTATCTAAGACAGTTGAAGCCAATTCCAATGATCCGACACTTTTCCCCATAACTTTACAACCTGGCTCTCAATGTGGTGGTTGGTAAAATTAGCTCGATTCTCTCATGATCATTTAATCATGGAATGTCTAGCATTAGTTGCAACAACCCCGAAATCGAAATTTTCCAAAAGGAAACTTACATAATTAGGTCTCTTCTGAACCAGGATTAGATCAATTCCCCAAGCAGAAATTACTAACACTACTAAAAAAATTAATTATTTACCACAGTTATTACCATACTGAGCCATGTATACCTTTGTGACTAACCATTTAGAATATTAAATTTAGGGCAAAAGCTACCTTCAAAACATCTTGTGGATAAGAACTCTTGCTTAACTAGCTACAGTGTGACTTTAGAATTATGCTGAAGTATCACCATAATCATTATTCCAACACACAAAATACACAAGAATGAAAGGATAAAAAAAGACAGAAAATTCAATGTTCAAGGTTGACTGGAACACAGACAGAAAATTAGTTAAGGCTTTAGTTAAAAACCACCTTTAGACAAATTTCTCCGGGCCTAGAGAATTCTGACGTCAGCTATGTACAACAATGTTGCAAAATCTGCTGACGAAAGTTCTGCTGGATCGCAAAAGTGATACTTTTGTCAAATGTTACTTAAAGCCTTTCAACAATAAATTTGCAAGTACAGTAGTCCACCCAATCCTTTCGATGGCTGGATAATTCTGAATATTTCACAGATTTTACATTTTCTTTCCAATACAGAGATGGTAATGATCAGAATAGAAAGAGAGTTTGAGTAGCAAGGCTGGCACGTGGCAGTTCAGAAACTGAAAAGCTTGAAACAAAGAGAGTTTGAGTAACAAGGCTAGCATGTGGCAGTTCAGTAACTGAAAAGCTTGAAAGGTTTGCACCCACAAAACTGGAACTTGTACATACAGGGTAAAATATTTGAAGATCGATCAAAGAAAAAACTTTTCAAAGTCTACAATTTTATACAACTTACTAACCATTTAAGGCACTACGAGTAGCCTCTTGGATGTCGTCGGGCCTACGCCAGGCTTCAAAATGCCCGGTTTCCATTCGTCAATGCTTTTTGTTCAGGCACGGACCACGACTTCCGGTTTTATGGCTATACACACAGACGATGTTAATTTACATCTGTATGCACCCTATACCACACACCCCTTGCTTTTGAACGCAATGTCCCCATTGCTTCGAAAGATATTCTTTTGCTAATGTTGAAATTCCATATTAGTTTCCGACCCAAACAGGTTATCATTAGCAACGAATGATAGAAAGTTTACATTGGGAGTAGACTAAAAGTTAGCCTCATCTCCCAAAGTACAGTCAGTATAGTATGGAGAACATTGACGGGATTTATTATGGGTGAACAGGTAATTGATATCTCTTTGTATGAAGTGATAGCAAAACTATTACCTTGAACAAGTCCATGTGGGCCTATCTAAATAAACTAACCATTACTTGCTTCCCTTAACTGAAATCTTTTGGTTCCTTCTCCAAATTTTGTGCCCCTTTATATAGTCAGACACATTCTCACCAAAACTGTCATGGTACAAACCACTCTGCTGCCGGGTACTGGTGTGACTTGTTATCAGATGGTTCTTTGGCTGCAATCCTGCCACTTCTGTGAAGTGGTACCTGTGCCTCTCCAGGGATATCTGATCCACCCGCCACAGCACTGGAAGTGAGTTGTGGAATGGTTGGGGTTGCTCGATTTCCTGGGATCAAGATCCACTCATCATCACTGTCTTCATCACTCTCCAGGCACCGGTACCTGTACTGAAGAGGCTGGATATGCTCTCATCTCTCTGCAGGAAACTGGAGTGGGGTCTTAGCGGAGAGGATGTCTGCCCGGTTCAGAGTGGTCTCCTTGCCACCTTTGTAGGGCCGAACAACATAGACTGGAATGTCTTTGAATGGCTGAGTGGTCACTATGTAGAGCTCAGGGAGCCATCTGTCCTGGATCTTTCTCCTCCCAACCCCTCGGCTTTTGATGTAAATCAGGTCCCCAGCTGTAAGTGACATATCCTTGCTCTTCGGCTCAACCACTCTTTCTGCTATTTTCTCCAGTCTCTCATGTGCTCGCCCGTGTGCTTCTAGGAGCCGTGTTTGATGCTGGCGGACCCAGTCTTGGGAATTTGTGGCCAATTTTTGTTGCCGGCCCAGCATGGGCAGACAAGGTTCTTGGCCAAACAGAAGAAAATGTGGTGAAAACCCTGTGGTTGAATGGGGTGTGTTGTTGTAAGCCTGTACAACCCCTTGCAGATACATGGGCCATCTTTTCTTCTGTTCAAGTGGGAGGGGCCGTAGAAGATCATGGAGGGTCCTGTTGAACCTCTCACACTGTCCGTTTCCTTGTGGATGGTAGGGTGTTGTGCGCGTCTTCCTGATCCCATACATGTCGCAGAGAGCTCTGATAAGCAGAGACTCAAAGTCCCTACCTTGATCACTATGTATCCTCTCTGGAATGCCGTATCTGACGAACCACTCTGTGACCAGGACCTGAGCCATCGTCTTCACCTCCTGATTTCGCGTTGGTACCGCCACTGTGAACTTCGTGAAGGCATCTGTCATCACTAGGACTTTTTCTCTCCCATGGCTGGCCATTTCCAACTTCGTGAAATCTATCGCCAGGATTTGTAGTGGGCGGCTGGCTTGGATGTGGCCCATGGGTGGTCTGACTGCTGGTTTCTTATCCATCACACAACGAGGACACTGCTCCACATACTGCTGGATATCTTTCGACATTCCTGGCCAATACACAGGCTGCCAGATCAGATTGTTGGTACGATCAACGCCCTGGTGACCCATCTCATTGTGAAGTTCTAAAAGAACATCTGGCCACAGAGATGATGGAAGGACAAGCTGTTGGAGTTCCCCCCAGTTGGGGTCATTCACTTGTCGATACAGAATGCCATCCATGATCTGTAGCCTGTGACGTTGCCTTAACAGCACATTCATCTGGTGATCGGTCTTTCCGCTTGGTTTGTCAGGCCAATGTGCCAATACTGGTCCCAGTGCTTGGTCTTCACTCTGGAGCCTCTTGATCATCTCTGTCCCTAATGCTGGCAGTAATCGTGTTCACTTCGGTGTCTCTGCTGGCTCCTCTTTTGTGACTTGGATGTTCCGTGTCCATACTTCCTGACATGTAGCTAATTCAGGAGGTACAAGGGATCCGCTCTGGCTGAGGATGGTGCTCGACAGCAGTCTTGACAAAGCATCTGCCCTATTCTCTCTGCTAGGTCGATACTGCACTTCGAAGTCAAACATGACAAGCTGGGCTGCCCACCTCTGCTCTAGCACTCCCAACTTTGAAGACTTGAAGTGTGCCAGTGGGTTGTTGTCAGTAAGTACTGTGAACTGACCACCGAGGAGATAGCCTCTGAACTTTTCTGTGACTGCCCATGTCAGTGCCAACATCTCCAGTTTAAAGTTACTGTAGTTTGCTTTGTTTCACTCTGTTGGCTGTAGACGGTGGCTTGCGTAGGCTATCACTCGTGTCTTCCCGTCTGGCTGCTTCTGGCTCAGTATAGCTCCCAAACCCGCGTTACTTGCATTGGTTTCAAGGAGAAAAGGCTGGGAGAAGTTGGCGAATGCGAGAACCTCCGACTTATCAGGGCTTGCTTCAGCTGGACAAATGCATCTTCATGCTCCTGGTTCCACTTTTCCTTGATGGAACAGCTCTTTCCCTTTCCTCCTCCAGAGTGTTCGTTCACTAGGGTGTGTAATGGCCCTGCGATGCGAGCGTAGTTCTTGACATACTGCCTGTAGTATGCCGTGAAACCCAGGAATGATTGGAGCTCCCTCACCGTGGTTGGGGTAGGCCACTTCTGCACAGCTTCTGTTTTCTCTTCCTGACAGCCGACTCCTTGGGCAGAGATGGTATGTCCTAAATAGTCCACTTTTTCTTGCAACAACTAACATTTTTCGCGCTTGATCTTCAAACCAGTGTCTCCAAATTTCTTCAGAACCTCTTCTAGGTGATAGAGATGCTCTCCAAAGGTCTTTGAGAAAACCATCAAATCATCCAGGTAGACCAGAAGGAAGTTGAAAAGGAAGTCAGACATGACGGAGTTCATCAGACGCTGGAAAGTAGCAGGGGCACCTGAGAATCGGAAAGGCATCCTGGTGTATTCAAACAGTCCAAATGGCGTTGTGAAAGCAGTCTTCTCTTGATCCTCGGGGTCCATGGCAATCTGGTGATAGCCACTAGCCAAGTCAAGCGTCGAAAAGAACTGGGCACCAACAAGAGTGTCAAAGCTTTCTTGGATCCTGGGCAGCGGATATGCATCCTTAATGGTTTTGTTGTTGAGCTTCCTGTAGTCTACACAGAGACGTATCTTGCCATCCTCCTTTCTTAATACCACTATGGGTGTGGCGTACGGACTGTGGCCCTCTTTCACAACACCTTTTCTGATCAGTTCCTGGATATGGTCTCGAACTTCTTGGAAATCTCGCGGTGGGATCAGACAGTATGTTTGAGTGACTGGAACATCACCAGTTGTGTGAATCTTGTGTCTTTTCAGACTTATATATCCCAAGTCGGAATCTTCTTTGCTGATCACATGTTGGTACCGAGTCAGAAGTTCTAAAACATGCTCCTTCTGTTCCATGCTTCCAGTGAACCCTTCTAAGCAAGAGCTAAGATCTTTTCTCTCTTCCTGGACTACCTCAGCAGCTTACTTTTCTTGGATGAACATGGCCTCTGAAGTGACTTCAACCTGTACTGTTCTTCCAGACCCTACAGACTCGACAACATGTAGGACTGCAATTGGGGTCCTTGGCGCAAGAGTGACATCTTCATCGGAAAGGTTTACTATTCTAACAAATCTTGCCGAGTGATCGGCGCTGACAAGTGTTGGAACGACATAGTGAACATGGCCTCTGAAGTGACTTCAACCTGTACTGTTCTTCCAGACTCTACAGACTGGACAACATGTAGGACTGCAATTGGGGTCCTTGGCGCAAGAGTGACATCTTCATCGGAAAGGTTTACTATTCTAACAAATCTTGCCGAGTGATCAGCGCTGACAAGTGTTGGAACGACATAGAGTCTGGCTGGAAGAGGCTGGCTACAGGGTTCTGCTATCAGTCTCGAACATGACCGTTGGATCGTATGAACTTTGACGGCAATGACGCTATTCGCAGGTACCCTTGTTTTTCCGACAACTCTCGCAGTCCCATGAGCAGATGTGTTCTGCAAACGTATTTCATGAACAACTGGCTGTAAGAAAGTGGGCAAGTTATCATGCGAAGACTTGTCACCAGGAAGAGGTGAAACGATCTGTTCAAGGACATTCATCCCTATCACTACTGGCGTTTGCCATTTGCGAACCTGAGTGGATGGGTCAGTTGGATCCTTTACAATCAGAAAGGTAGCACAACAATCTTTCCCCAAAACTGACATATTTCCTCTGACTAACCCGACATACGGAACATCTAGCCCATTTGCTGCTTTTACAGTTAACCAGTTTGTCTTTTGGAGTGGTAATTTTCCTGATACCATGACTCTGTAATGGTACTAACTTCACTTCCCATATCTATTAAGGCTTCAACTGTCTTACCTTGAATGGTGACTTGTGCTTTTGGGCATCGGCCAGTCTTGTTGTCTGCCCCCACTGCTTGGCTGGACACAGTAGAGGTGGCTAGTTTCCCCCCCCCCCCCCCCCCCCCCCTTGATTCTGCGGCAGTTCATCTCATCTCTTCTTGCGGCAGACTCTCGCGATGTGGCCCGGCTTGCTGCAGTAGAAACACTTGGGAGTTGGGTTGGGTGGCCCGCTGTCTCTGGGTCTCGGCGTCGTCATCCCTGTGATGGTGACCTGCATCGTCTTGACTGTATCTTTCAGGGCAGCTATTCCTTTCTTCAGCTCTTCCAGTTCTGATTGGGGTTTAGGAGGGATGAAGTGCTGGTACTGGGTGGGGTTTTCTGAAGGGTCTTCATCTTCTCTGCTCCACCTCAGCGCCTCTTCTCTAGTGGTCGAAAAAGTGGTGGTAGCGTCCCCTCTCACATGTCACCTCAGTTCCCGTTTCAGAGGTGTTGATGTAAGGGTTTTTAAAAATTTTTTTTTTTTTTTTAATTTTAAAAATTTTCCCAAAAAGGGGGGTTTTGGGGTTTTTGGGGGGGGGGGGGAAAAAAACCCTTTAAAAGGGTTTATTTAAAATTTTAGGGGGGGATTTGGGGGGGGGGGTTTTTTTTTTTTTTTTGGGGGGGGGGGGGGGGGGGGGGAAAAAAAAAGGGGGGGAAAGGGGGGTTTGGGGGGGGCCCGGGGGGGGGGGTTTGGGGGGGGGGGGGGGGGGGGGGGGCCCGGGAAAGGGGGGGGGGGGGGGGTTTTAAAAAAAAAAAAAGGGGGGGGGGGGGGGGGGGGGGGGGGGGGGGGGGGGGGGGGGGGGGGGGGGGGGGGGGGTTTTTTTTGGGGGGGGTGGGAAAAAAACCCCAAAAAATTTTTTTTCCTTTTCCCCAAAAAGGGCCCCCCCCCCTTTTTTTTTTTTTACCGGTTTTGGGGGTTTTTTTTTTTTTCCCCCCCCCAAAAAAAATTCCCCCCCCCCCCCAAACCCCCCCCTGGGCCCACCCCCCCCCCTTTTTTGGGGCCCCCCCCTTTTGGGGCCCCCCCCTTTTTTTTTTTTAAAAAAAAACCCCCCCCCCCCCTTCCCCCCCCCCGGGCCCCCCCCCCTTTTTTTTTTTCTTTTTTTTTTTTTTCTTCCCCCCAAAAATTTTTGGGGGGGGGGTGGCCCGGGGGGGTTTTTTTGGGGTTTTTTTTTTTCCCCCCCCCCCCTCTTTTTATGTTTTTGGGGGGCCCCCTTTTTTTTTTTTCAAAAATTTTTTTGGGGAAAAATTTTCCCCCCCCCCTTTTTTTCCGGGCCCCCCCAATTTTTTCCCAAAAATTTTTTTTTGGGGGGAAAAAAGGGGGGGAATTTTTTTTTTAAAAAACCCCCTTTTTTTTTCCCAAAAAAAACCCCCACCCGGCCAAAAAACCCCCCCCCCCCCCTTTTTTTTTTTTTCCCCCGGGGGGGGGAAAAAAAAAAACCCCCGGGGGGGGGAATTGGGGGTTTTTTTTCCCCCTTTAAAACCCCCGGCTTTTAAAGGGCCCCCGCCCCCCCCCCCGGGGGGGGGGGGGCCGGTTTTCCTTTTTTTTTTGGGGGGAAAATTTTTTTCCCTTTTTCCCCCCCTTTTTTTTTTTTCCCCTTTCCCCTTTTTTTTTGGGGGAAAAATTTTTTTTTTTCCCCTTCCCCCCCCCCCAAGGGGGCCCCCAAGGGCCCAAAAAATTTTTTAAAAAGGGGGGGTTTTTTTAAAAAAAGGGTTTTTTTTAAAGGGGGGCCCTTGGAAAACCGGGGTTTTTTAAAAAAAAAAAAAAAAAAAAAAAAAAAAAAAAAAAAAACCAAAAGGGGGGGTAAAAATTTTTTTAAAAAAAACCCCCAAAAAAAAAATTAAAAAAAAAAAGGGGGAAAAAAAAAAAAAAAAAAGGAAAAAGGGGAAAAATTTTTAAAATTAAAACCCTTTTTTTAAAAAAAACCCCCCAAAAAAAAATTTTTAAAAAAGGAAAAAAAAAGAAAGGGGAAAAAAAAAAAAAAAAAAAAAAAAAAAAAAAAAGGGAAAATTTTTTTTTTTTAAAAAAAAAAAAACCCCAAAAAAAAAACCAAAAAAAATTTTTTCCCCCTTTTTTTTCCCTTTCCCTTTTTCTTAAATTTTTCCCTTTTTTCCCCCTTTTTTTTTTAATTTCCCCCCCCCCCTTTTTTTTTTCCCCCCCCCCCCCAAAAAAACCCCCCCCCCTTTTTTTTCCCCCCCTTTTTTTTTCCCCCTTTTTTTTTCCCCCCGGGGGGGGGGGGGGGGGGGGGGGGGGGGGGGGGGGGGGGCCCCCCCTTTTTTTTTTTCCCCCCCCCCCCCCCCCCCCCCCCAAAAACCCCAAAAAAAAAAAAAAACCCCCCCCCCCAAAAAACCCCCCCTTTTTTTGGAAACCCCCCCCTTTCCCCCCCCAAAAAAAATTTTTTCCAAATTTTTAAAAAAAAAAAAATTTTTTTTAAAAAAGGGGTTAAAAAAAAACCCCCCAAAAAAAAAACCAAAAAAAAAAAAAAAAAAAAAAAAATTTAAAATTTCCCAAAAAAGAAAAAAAAGGAAAAAAAAAAAAATTTTTTGCCAAAACCCCCCCCAAAAATTTAAGTACTTTTTAAAAAAAAAAAACCCCTTTTTAAAAAAAACCCCAAAAATTTTTCCCAAAAAAAAAACCCAAAAAAACCCCAAAAAAACCCCCAAAAATTAAAAAAAAAAATAAATTTTACCAAAAACAATTTTTTTAAAAAAAAAAAATTCCCCCAAAAAAAAACCCCCCCCCCAAAAAACCTTGGGGTTTAAAAAAAAAAAATAAAAAACCCCCCCCCCCCCCCCCTTTTAAAAATTGGGGGTTAAAAAAAAAAAATTTAAAACAGGGAAAAAATTTTAAAAAAAAAAAAATTAAATTTTTTTCCCCAAAAAAAAAACCCCCTTTCCAAAAAATTTCCCCCCCCAAACCCCAAAACCCCTTTTTGGGGCCCTTTTTTTTTAAAAAAAATTTTTTAAACCAAAAAATGGTTTAAAAAAAAGAAAACCCCCCCAAAAAAAACCCCCCCCCAAGGGGGAAACCCCCCCCCCAAAACCCCCCCCAAAAAAACCTTTGGCCCCCCAAAAGGTTTTTCCCCCCAAAAAAAAAAAAACCCCCCCCCCAAAAACCCCCTTTCCCCAAAAAAAAAACCCCCCCCCCTTTTTTTTAAAAAAAAAACCCCCCCCTTTTTTTTTCCCCCCCCCCCCCCTTTTTCCCCCCCCCCAAAAAACCCCCCCCTTTTTCCCTTTAAAAAAAAATTTTTTTCCCCCCCTTTTTTTTAAAAACCCCCCCAAAAATTTTTTAAAAAGGGGGGAAAAAAAAGGGCCCCGGGGGTTTTTTTGGGGAACCCCCCCTTTTAAAGGTTTTTTTTTAAAATTTAAAAAAAAAAAAAGGGGGGGTTTTTGGGGGGAAAAAAATTGGGGGAAAACCATTTTAAAAAAACCCCCCCCCCCCCAAAACCCCGTAAAAAGGGGAAACCCCAAAAAAAAACCCCCCCAAAAAAACCCCCCCCCCCCCCTTTTCCCCCCAAAAAAAAAACCAAACCCCAAAAAAATTTTTTTGGAAAAACCCCCTTTAAAAAAACCCCCCCCTTTTTTTTCCCCCCCCCCAAAAATTCCCCCGGGAAAAAATTTCCCCCCCCCCTTTTTTTTTTTTAAAAAATTTAAAGGGGGGGCCCCCCCCAATTTTTTGCCCAAAATTTTTTTGGGAATTTTTTCCCCCCCCCGCCGGGAAAAGGGTTTTTTGGGGGGGGGGGCCCCCAAAAAATTTTTTTTTCCCCCAAACCCCGCTACCGGGCCTTTTTTTTGTTAAAGGGGGGGGGGGGGAAAAAAAAATTTTTTTTGGGGGGGGGGGGGGGGCCCTTTTACCCCGGGGGAAAAATCCGGGGGGGGGGGGTTAAATTTTTTAAAAGGGTTAAACCCCCCTTTTGGTCCCCCCAAACCCCCCCCCTTTAAAAAACCCCCTTTCCCCCCTTCCCCCAAAAATTAAAGGGAATGTCTTTGAAATGGCTGAGTGGTCACCTAAGCTAAAGGGAGCCTCTTCCTGGATCTTTCTCCCCAACCCCCGGTTTTTAAAATCATCCCCATTTAAATCATACCGTCCCCCAACCCCCTTTTTCCTGCATTTTCCCCACCTCTAAAATGCCGCCCGGTTTCAGACCCCCTTTTTTGTGCGGCAGACCGTCGGGGGAATTTTGGGGCCTTTTTTGTCCCCCGGGGGGCCCAAAGGGCCAAAAAGTTCTTCCAAAACAAAAAAATTTTTAAAACCCGTGGTTAATTTTTTTTGTAAGCCTGTAAAACCCCTTTCAAAAAAATCCATCTTTTCTTCTTAAATGGGACCTAAAACAGGACCCTTTTTAACTCCCAACCCTTTTTGGTGGATGTATTTGTGCCGCTTCCGACCCATACTTTTCCAAAGCCGAAACAGAGCCAAAGTCCCACCTGAACACTAGTATCCCCTGGAAGCCGTATTGACGAACCACTCGTGACCAGGACCTGAGCCACGTTTTCACCTCCTGATTTCGTTGGTACCCCCGGCCGTGAAGGGCATCTGTCACACTGGGACCCCCTTGGGGGCCATTTTTCCAACTTCGTAAACATCGCCAGATTTGTATGGCGGCGGGCTTGGAAAAGGGGCCCATGGTGCTACTCTTTTTCAAACCAACGGGCCCCCTGCCCCCACAACTGCGGTATTTTTCACTTCCGGCCAAACCCCCAAATCAGATTGTTGTACAAAACCCCTGGTGACCCTCCATTGTAAGTTCAAAAGAAAAACTGGCCACAAATGTAAGGACAAGCGGGGATTCCCCCCATTTGGGGCCATTCACTTTGTACAGATGCCACCAGACGTAGCCTGTGACGCCTAACACACATTCATCGGTGATCGGTCTTTCCCGTTTGGGTTTGTCGGGCCCAAGTGCCAATACGGTCCCAGTGCTTGGTCTTCAACGGGAGCCCTTGATCATCCTTCCCTAATGCGGCAGTAACGTGTTCACTTCGGTGTCCTGCTGGGCCCCCTTTTTTTGACTTTATTTCCGTTCCATACTTCCTGACATTAGCTAATTCAGAGTAAAAAGGGATCTGCTCTGGCTGGGATGGGCTCGACAAACAGTCTTGACAAAGCACTCCCCATTCTCTCTGCTAGGCGATACTGCACTTCGAAGTCAAACATGACAAGCTGGGCTGCCCACCTCTGCTCTAGCACTCCCAACTTTGAAGACTTGAAGTGTGCCAGTGGGTTGTTGTCGGTAAGTACTGTGAACTGACCACTGAGGAGATAGCCTCTGAACTTTTCTGTTGACTGCCCATTTCAGTGCCAACATCTCCAGTTTAAAGTTACTGTAGTTTGCTTTGTTTCACTCTGTTGGCTGTAGACGGTGGCTTGCGTAGGCTATCACTCGTGTCTTCCCGTCTGGCTGCTTCTGGCTCAGTATAGCTCCCAAACCCGCGTTACTTGCTTTGGTTTCAAGGAGAAAAGGCTGGGAGAAGTTGGCGAATGCGAGAACCTCCAGACTTATCAGGGCTTGCTTCAGCTGGACAAATGCATCTTCATGCTCCTGGTTCCACTTTTCCTTGATGGAACAGCTCTTTCCCTTTCCTCCTCCAGAGTGTTCGTTCACTAGGGTGTGTAATGGCCCTGTGATGCGAGCGTAGTTCTTGACATACTGCCTGTAGTATGCCATGAAACCCAGGAATGATTGGAGCTCCCTCACCGTGGTTGGGGTAGGCCACTTCTGCACAGCTTCTGTTTTCTCTTCCTGACAGCCGACTCCTTGGGCAGAGATGGTATGTCCTAAATAGTCCACTTTTTCTTGCAACAACTAACATTTTTCGAGCTTGATCTTCAAACCAGTGTCTCCAAATTTCTTCAGAACCTCTTCTAGGTGATAGAGATGCTCTCCAAAGGTCTTTGAGAAAACCATCAAATCATCCAGGTAGACCAGAAGGAAGTTGAAAAGGAAGTCAGACATGACGGAGTTCATCAGACGCTGGAAAGTAGCAGGGGCACCTGAGAATCGGAAAGGCATCCTGGTGTATTCAAACAGTCCAAATGGCGTTGTGAAAGCAGTCTTCTCTTGATCCTCGGGGTCCATGGCAATCTGGTGATAGCCACTAGCCAAGTCAAGCGTCGAAAAGAACTGGGCACCAACAAGAGTGTCAAAGCTTTCTTGGATCCTGGGCAGCGGATATGCATCCTTAATGGTTTTGTTGTTGAGCTTCCTGTAGTCTACACAGAGACGTATCTTGCCATCCTCCTTTCTTAATACCACTATGGGTGTGGCGTACGGACTGTAGCCCTCTTTCACAACACCTTTTCTGATCAGTTCCTGGATATGGTCTCGAACTTCTTGGAAATCTCGCGGTGGGATCGGACAGTATGTTTGAGTGACTGGAACATCACTAGTTGTGTGAATCTTGTGTCTTTTCAGACTTATATATCCCAAGTCGGAATCTTCTTTGCTGATCACATGTTGGTACCGAGTCAGAAGTTCTAAAACGTGCTCCTCCTGTTCCATGCTTCCAGTGAACCCTTCTAAGCAAGAGCTAAGATCTTTTCTCTCTTCCTGGACTACCTCAGCAGCTTACTTTTCTTGGATGAACATGGCCTCTGAAGTGACTTCAACCTGTACTGTTCTTCCAGACCCTACAGACTCGACAACATGTAGGACTGCAATTGGGGTCCTTGGCGCAAGAGTGACATCTTCATCGGAAAGGTTTACTATTCTAACAAATCTTGCCGAGTGATCGGCGCTGACAAGTGTTGGAACGACATAGTGAACATGGCCTCTGAAGTGACTTCAACCTGTACTGTTCTTCCAGACTCTACAGACTGGACAACATGTAGGACTGCAATTGGGGTCCTTGGCGCAAGAGTGACATCTTCATTGGAAAGGTTTACTATTCTAACAAATCTTGCCGAGTGATCGGCGCTGACAAGTGTTGGAACGACATAGAGTCTGGCTGGAAGAGGCTGGCTACAGGGTTCTGCTATCAGTCTCGAACATGACCGTTGGATCGTATGAACTTTGACGGCAATGACGCTATTCGCAGGTACCCTTGTTTTTCCGACAACTCTCGCAGTCCCATGAGCAGATGTGTTCTGCAAACGTATTTCATGAACAACTGGCTGTAAGAAAGTGGGCAAGTTATCACGCGAAGACTTGTCACCAGGAAGAGGTGAAACGATCTGTTCAAGGACATTCATCCCTATCACTACTGGCGTTTGCCATTTGCGAACCTGAGTGGATGGGTCAGTTGGATCCTTTACAATCAGAAAGGTAGCACAACAATCTTTCCCCAAAACTGACATATTTCCTCTGACTAACCCGACATACGGAACATCTAGCCCATTTGCTGCTTTTTACAGTTAACCAGTTTGTCTTTTGGAGTGGTAATTTTCCTGATACCATGACTCTGTAATGGTACTAACTTCACTTCCCATATCTATTAAGGCTTCAACTGTCTTACCTTGAATGGTGACTTGTGCTTTTGGGCATCGGCCAGTCTTGTTGTCTGCCCCCACTGCTTGGCTGGACACAGTAGAGGTGGCTAGTTTCCCGCCCCCCCCCCCCCCCCCCCCCCCCCCTTGATTCTGCGGCAGTTCATCTCATCTCTTCTTGCGGCAGACTCTCGCGATGTGGCCCGGCTTGCTGCAGTAGAAACACTTGGGAGTTGGGTTGGGTGGCCCGCTGTCTCTGGGTCTCGGCGTCGTCATCCCTGTGATGGTGACCTGCATCGCTTGACTGTATCTTTCAGGGCAGCTATTCCTTTCTTCAGCTCTTCCAGTTCTGATTGGGGTTTAGGAGGGATGAAGTGCTGGTACTGGGTGGGGTTTTCTGAAGGGTCTTCATCTTCTCTGCTCCACCTCAGCGCCTCTTCTCTAGTGGTCGAAAAAGTGGTGGTAGCGTCCCCTCTCACATGTCACCTCAGTTCCCGTTTCAGAGGTGTTGATGTAAGTCCCTTGATAAATCTATCCCTCAACATCTCGTCAGGCACACTGCCTGCTCTTCTAGAATTTATTTGTTCCGCTAGTGTTCGAAGTCCTTGGGAGAATTCGAGAACAGTTTGTCCGGGGTGTTGTTGCTTCCCATGGAATATAGACATCAGGCTTGTCAAGGGCCTACTGTCCCCAAACACTTTCTTGATGATGTTCAGCACCTTGTCAGACTTGTCCTTTTCTTCGTCTGGCATGCTCAGGATTTTGCAGAGTGCTTTCCCGTGGAGGTGGCGGATGATAAATTCTACTGCCATGTTGTCTGGCATAGCGGAGGCCTTGAGGATGCGTTGTACTTCCTCGATGAACTCCCCCGCTGGTCTGTCGGCAGGGTCTCCAGAGTAGCCAGGCAGCTTCGGGGGTGCCCACCATTTGGAGTTAGGCTGTTGACCTTCCATCCTGCTGGTGTTGTTGTAGGGTCACTCTTGTTCCAATCCTGTTGGTTGACGCCACGTGTAGTCAGTGGTCGAGTGGTGGGGGCATGTGGCTCATTCTCTCAATGGAACAGTTCAGGGACTAGAAGGTGATAGGTGTTTATTCAACTTCATTACAACACACAGCAGGGAGTAAGCCTGTACGGACACATGCAAAGGAAACAGCTTTTTAGAAAACAGTAAATGTAGGAGACAATAGTTGTCAAAATCAAATTGCCTACATTTTACAATGGATACTGGGCTTGCGTAGAAATCAGATTGTGCTTGAGAAAATTGTATAACAAAATGAAATAGGCAAAAAAAAAAAGAAAAACAAAGAAACAAACAAAAAAAAACACCTAAATGGCAGTAGTTTCAGTACACAACTCAACACACATACCACAAAACTTTAAACTTATACATCAATACAGAGAGAGAGAGAGAGAGAGGAGAGAGAGAGGAGAGAGAGAGAGAGAGAGAGAGAGAGAGCTATGAAAGTTGAAATGCACATTGCACAGCAGATAAAGAACGACACCAACAGGGAGACATCAATATAGATAATAAAGAGAAACGAAAAAGAGAGAGAGAGAGAGAGAGAGAGAGAGAGAGAGAGAGAGAGAGGGAGAGAGAAAGTTTTTTTTTTTTTCTTCAAAAGTCTGGATCAGAAACACTCAGTGAGTAGGCCAAACAAACATACCAGAAAATTACAACTTTGCCCCAATGTCATGGCTTCAGTCACCATTTTATCTAAGACAGTTGAAGCCAATTTCAATGATCTGACACTTTTCCCTATGACTTTACAACCTGGCTCTCAATGTGGTGGTGGGTAAAATTAGCTCGATTCTCTCACGATCATTTAATCATGGAATGTCTGGCATTAGTTGCAACAACCCCCAAATCGAAATTTTCCAAAAGGAAACTTACATAATTAGGTCTCTTCTGAACCAGGATTAGATCAATTCCCCAAGCAGAAATTACTAACACTACTAAAAAAATTAATTATTTACCACAGTTATTACCATACTGAGCCATGTATCAGTTAAATCTGAGGCTGTATACCTTTGTGACTAACCATTTAGAATATTACATTTAGGGCAAAAGCTACCTTCAAAACATCTTGTGGATAAGAACTCTTGCTTAACTAGCTGCAGTGTGACTTAGTAATTATGCTGAAGTATCACCATAATCATTATTCCAACGCACAAAATACACAAGAATGAAAGGATAAAAAAAGACAGAAAATTCAATGTTCAAGGTTGACTGGAACACAGACAGAAAATTAGTTAAGGCTTTAGTTAAGAACCACCTTTAGACAAATTTCTCCGGGCCTAGAGAATTCTGACGTCAGCTATGTACAACAATGTTGCAAAATCTGCTGACGAAAGTTCTGCTGGATCGCAAAAGTGATACTTTCGTCAAATGTTACTTAAAGCCTTTCAACAATAAATTTGCAAGTACAGTAGTCCACCCAATCCTTTCGATGGCTGGATAATTCTGAATATTTCACAGATTTTACATTTTCTTTCCAATACAGAGATGGTAATGATCAGAATAGAAAGAGAGTTTGAGTAGCAAGGCTAGCACGTGATAGTTCAGAAACTGAAAAGCTTGAAACAAAGAGTTTGAGTAGCAAGGCTAGCGCGTGGTAGTTCATAAACTGAAAAGCTTGAAACAAAGAGAGTTTGAGTAACAAGGCTAGCATGTGGCAGTTCAGTAACTGAAAAGCTTGAAAGGTTTGCACCCACAAAACTGCAACTTGTACAAATACAGGGTAAAATATTCGAAGATTGATCAAAGAAAAACTTTTCAAAGTCTGCAATTTTACACAATTTACTAACCGTTTAAGGCACTACGTGTAGCCTCTTGGACGTCGTCGGGCCTACGCCAGGCTTCAAAATGCCCGGTTTCCGTTCGTCAATGCTTTTTGTTCAGGCACGGACCACGACTTCCGGTTTTGTAGCTATACGCACAGACGATGTTAATTTACATCTGTATGCACCCTGTAACAGTGTATTAAGGACTTTGTTGAGCTCTTGAGATCATATTTTCGCTGGTGTCACCTTATTTCTATGAACTCTCCTTGCAACAAACTTAAGAGAGTCATAGTTACTCCTGCCACTTTTACCTGCATCTTCAGCCTTAAGGCCATGGTAATGTGGATGCACTTGCTGCATCTTCAGCCTTAAGTGAGCGGCGAGATTTGTATAGCTAGCATACATACATACATACATACATACATACATACATACATACATATATATATACATACATACGTGTGTGTGTCTAGCTTGTGTAACACTAACTCAACAATGAAGTTTGCTTGCCTGAACCTGACAACTAGACAATTAATAACTAACCATACAACACCAGCAGAATTTCAACAAGCAAAATAATCTAAAACAATCATTCACTAACCACAAACTAGAAATGTACAGTCATTAAAATATCTTTTCAATCAATAATAAACAATCACGTTGACAACACCACAGAGGATTCGTTCAAGGGAGTTAAACGCCACTCAAAACACCCCAATCCAAGAAGAGTTGCTTCCCGTAGACCATTCTCTCGGTCAGAGTGTGTGTATGTGTGTGTGCATGTGTGTTTATACACATATGTATAGAAAGTATGACAAATGTATGTATATCTATCTATCTATCTATCTATATATATATATATATGGTTTTTTTTTTTTTTGGAAAGATGTTTTCCCACAGTCTTAAGGCTGAAGATGGAGAGAGTATGGCAGCTTTTTTTTTTTTTTTTTTTTTTTTGTGGCATCAGTTATCGGATCAATGGAGCACCTAAGGCGGTAATTTTGTTTCTTTTTTTCTTTTTTTTTTTTTCCTAAGGCCAAAATCCACCTCTTCATTTTTTGGTGCTTCACACTGTCCTCTTCATTTGCCAAAAAAAAACCAAAAAGCGAAAAAAAAAACACAACAATTTCCACTACTAGGTTGGGTTTTTTTTTTTTTTCCTTTTTTTTTTTTCTTCAACCAGTCCCTTACACACCATGCATAGTCTGTTTGTTCATTTACAAATGGACACGATTTTGCAGATTTTAATGTTTTGGCGTTTGATACAAAGTGCCTGGGTTTGTTAGTGTTCTAATGTGTGGTGAACTGGCACACTCACTCTGACAATGTGTTGCTAGTACAAAGAAAACAACATAGATTAAACAAAAGACTTAATTATTTTCTTAAATTTCAGTTTTTCCCACGTAACGAGAGAGAAGGAGTGTCTGTTATCTGCTAGCTTCATTTTGTGTTGCACACACACACACACACACACACACACACACACACACACACACACACACTCTCTCTCTCTCTCTCTCTCTCTCTCTCTCTCCCTCCCCCCTCTCTCCCCCCTCTCTCTCCCCCCTCCCCCTCCCCCCCTCCCTCTCCCCCCATCCCCCCTCCCCCTCTCTCAAACATATTAACAATGGTAGTTTACATGTTAAAGGCACGGTATCAAAGCAAACTTTATGCATAAGCGACCAATTCCGTATGTACACACTCCTGAAAGGATATCGTAGGTCCCAGTTGCCGAGACAGGAACAGACCTCCCCATGCTACTACCCAAGCGCGTGAGCGCTACTCACGTCACGCCACCACCACGACCACCACCACCCACCCACAAAATAAAAAAGAGATAGAGAGACAGACAGACAGACCCGACAGGCAGCAGAGGACAGACAGTCGGACAGAGACGGCGTCAAAGAGAGAGAGAGGGAGAGAGTGGGATGTTAGTGGCGGGAGGGGGGGGGGGGGGGAAGAGACACACAGCGAGAAAACGAAAGGAAGAGAGATACTGAGTCAGACGGGCAGACAGGCAAACAAGCATACACACTCACTTACAGAGATATATAGAAAGAGAGAGAGTGCGCGCGCGCGCGAGAGAGAGAGAGAGAGAGAGAGAGAGAGAGAGAGAGAGAAAGAGAGAGAGAGAGAGACAGACAGACAGACAGACAGACATACAGAGAGAGAGAGAGAGTGAGAGAGAGAGACAGACAGACAGACAGACAGACAAACAGATAGACAGACTAGCGAACATGTAGAGAACATTAAAGAAGAGTCAATCTCATGCTATAACAGAGAGAGAAAGAAAGTGAGATGGAGCAAAGTACGGACGGGCAGATAAATAGACAGACAGACAAACTGAGAGGGACAAAGAGATGGAGGGGAGAAATGAGGGAGAGAGAGACAGAGAAAGGAAACTCACAGGCTTCTAACATACTTTTCCCAACGGTAGCGGTAACTGTTTCTGTAGAAATATGCAAAGGAGATCTGCATCAGATAGTGCGTTTCTAGTCTACTTAAAGAGGAGGTGATGCTTTCTAATGTTTAGCTCTTTTTCAAAAATATGTTGTAGAGAGAAGACAGAATTGGTCTTTTTGAAAATACTAATACACACCTTAGCTAAAAGAATCATGTAATTAATGAATTTGTAATTCGGAAGATTGAGATCGAATTTGTTTATACCAAAAAGTATGTCCAAAACTGATAGTTTTAGTCTTATATCTGTTTTTACGTATATGAAATCCTCGATTGACAGCCAAAACATTTGCACAGGTGGACAATCATAGAAAAAATGCTCAATATAATCAATTGTGTCAGGACAATACGAACACTTATTACTTTCTTTTACTTGCATTTTACTTAGAAGAATATTTGTGGGGTAAATATGCAGGATTTTCCAATGCAGGACTCTTAATCTTGTTTCTGTTGTAACGACTTTCGCTCTTGACCAAATAGATGTATCTAGCCTTACACCAAATTTTCTGAACCAAAATTGAGACGCACATGGAGTCACTGGTTTTTTGTCGTTACAGACTAATTTCCTAATATCCTTTACTTTCCTATTGAACTGACTCGCCTCGCATTTTTGACTTCCATCTTCTCTTTCGCCGTTCTGTATCCACTGAACCCATGTCTTTGGAATAGTGTTAATTAAAATGTTATAATCTAGTACGATATTTGCTCTGTTTTGCCCTATCATGTCTTGTAATTCCTCCAGAGTGAGTAAACGGTTTTCTCGAAAATGAATAATCTGTTTAATAGTTTCAATTCCTTTCTTTTGCCAAGCTGGAAAGAACAACGTTTTGTGCTTGTAGGTGAGTAGTAAATTATTGAAGATCATTTGACTTTGAAAATTGTTGCAATTAATATCTTCCATCTTAATAACAGACTTGTTCTCTAAATAAGTCGTTAGGACCTCTTTCCAAAATTCATTGTCTATTCTTTCAAGTCCTTTAATATCTTTTCTTTTACAGTTGATATGGAAGATTCTATCACCTTTTGCCAGCTTTTCCAAATGTCATTTTGGAATAAAACTCCACTTATGTTTTTCAGTCGTGTCAAACAGTTTTCCTGCCCATTGTAAATAAAAGTATTTTTGTAGCTCGAGCATGTTTAACATTTTAAGACCCCCCTCTCCATACTCACCTTCCATCACTTTCCGTTTTACTTTTTCAAATGCCCTCCTATTACTTTGTTTTTTCTGCCAGAGGAATTTATACAGTATTGTATTTATTTTATTTAGTACACTATGGGGAAGACCTATAGATTGTATTACATACATAAATTGGCTGATCAAAAAGGTCTTTATAACCACAACTTTACCTTGAATACTCAGGTCCCGTTTACTCCATTCCTTAATGATGGAATTCATTACATCTAATCTATGAGACCAGTTGTCTTCAATGTCTCGTGCCATTTTGTTTGTTTCAAAATAAATGCCCAATATTTTTATTTTACTGACCAAAGTAAATGGAATATTTTCATCTTCATTCTTATTACCCATTCTTAAAACCTTAGTTTTTTGTGTATTTAATCTAAGGCCAGAAATTCTTTCGAACTCAGTTAATATTTCTAAAGCTGTAAGCATGTCTGTTCTGTTTTTCAGAAAAAGTGTTATGTCGTCGGCCATTTGTTTTATTTTAATATGAACTGGGCTTGTGCAATGGGCAATTGGAACTTTAATGCCCTCTATGGAACTGTTTCTAATTTTGATCGCAAGCAGCTCTACAGCCAGTACAAACGCGAGAGGTGAAAAGGGGCAACCCTGTCTGATACCACAGGAAATATCAAAAGGTTCGGAAATCCATCCTCCATGATTAATACTACTAGAACTACCGTTGTTAAGAACATATACCCACCTTTTAAAGTCCACACCAAAACCAAAAACATCAAATGCATGTAACAGAAATTTTCTGGATATTGAATCGAAGGCTTTACAGTAGTCTACTGCTAGTAGATGTCCACCCTCATTATGTGTATTTAAGTAGTTTATTACATCATCAATGGACCTTATAATTGTTGCAATATTTCTACCTTTCAGATAGCCAACCTGATCGTTGTTAATTAATTTATGAATAACGTTACCAAGTCTTTCCGCTAGAACTTTTGCAAGGATTTTATAGTCTGTATTAGTCAAGGTAATTGGTCTCCAGTTTGTTAACTGATCTCTTTCTAAGTCTTTTCCTTTGTGTAATAAAGTGATGATTCCGTGTCTTTCAGTGTACGATAATTCACCTTTATGAAAAGATTCAATAAAAGAGCTTGTTACCAATTTACCTAATTTACTCCAAAAGAATTTTAAGAATTCTACTGTAATTCCGTCACAACCAGGTGCCGACCCATTACATAGTTTACTTAGCGCATTTGTTGTTTCCTCTAAGGTAACCAGTCCTTCACATAAGGCAGCATCATCATCATCTAAACATGGAAAAACTTCTGACTCTATGAATTTGTTAGTCTCCTCTATAACATTTTCTGCTATCGTTGTTTGGCTGTATAGATTTTTATAAAACGAGACTTGCTCTTGTAAAATATCACTTTGTTTAGTTAATACTTCTCCTGTTTCTCTACGCAACCTTGTTATGACTTTTCGTTTACCCCTAGCTTTTTCTAAATTGCAGAAATACCTAGTGTTTCGTTCCCCATCTTCGACCCATCTAACTCTCGATCTTATCTGTGCCCCCTTTGCGTCATGTAGTTGTTTTAATTCTAATTTATGCTTTAAATGCATATATGTGGCTTGCGACTCTTCATTTGAAGGGTCTTTAATGAGCTTTTTTTCAATTTCTGAAATCTGTAGGTTTAACTTTAGCGAATCGTTTTTCTTTTGGCATGACGATTCTTTTCCAAATTCGCTACAAAAATTTCTTATTTCAATTTTCAACATTTCCCATTTATCAATATTGGACAAATTGTCATTAATATTGTCGTTAAGCTCTTTATCTAATAGACTATTCAATTGCTGTACAAAATCATGGTTTTTTAAATAACTATTGTTGAATTTCCAATAACTTGGTCCACGAATGAAATCACACTGATTCAGCTCGACTGTCACAGCCTTATGGTCCGAGTTTGGAATGGTCAGATGTTCACATGATACACAATCACTTAGTACATCATCTGTTGTAAAGCAATAGTCAAGCCTACGAGCTATAAATGGACTGCACCTGTGCCATGTATAATCACGTTCATTAGCATGAAATACTCTCCAAAGGTCATTCAGTTCTAGGTCTTTTGTTAACTTATTAAGACCTCGAACTTCATTTTCACGGTGGGGCTTGCCCGATATTATATCAAGAGCATTGCTATGAACACAGTTAAAGTCTCCAAACAACATAATTTTTTTGTCACTGAACTTTTTACATTTTTCTTTCAATAGTTTGAAAAAATCCACTTTTTCAGTACTATTATTTGGAGCATATATGTTTGCTACGTAGAAGTCATATTTATCACATGTGACTGAAACAATCAAGATTCTATTTTGTTCCATTGCTAACGTGACTTTTCCCGGGAAATGTTTTGCAACCAAAATGACTTCTCCCTTGCTCCTGTTGGTACCTCCGTTATAAAAAATTTTACCTCCCATTCTTTTTCCCATATAGATACATCACTGTCAGTTATATGAGCTTCTTGGAGACAGATCAAATCAAACTTTCCGTTTTTAAAGAAATGAAAAATTGACGTTCTTTTATATTTGTTTTTTAGTCCTCTACAATTCAGTGACGTTATCCGGATTTTATCCATTATATGAAAAATGTATATGTCCTTTGCCTACGAATTTTACTAAATTCGTAGCGGAAATCGTCATAGTTTGACATAAATGGGGCTTTTCAAACTCACAATCCATTTTCATGCGATATGTCGTCGTAATGTAACATTCTAACCAATACCAGCCGTTAGCGCCGCTCGTCTACACCGGAACGAGTGTCGTGTGACGTTTCGTGGCGGCGGGAACGCCCTCCCTCTTGTTTCTGTTGCTTGTTTTTTCCTCTTTTATCAGGAGGACTGGCGCCATCTCGAGACCGGCGTCGCTTAGGGGTTTCCGAGCGGTGGCGAGGCGGACTGTGCAGCTCCAGGGAGGATCCCAGCGTGGCCTGACGTGTGCCGGATCTTCCTCTGTTCTGGCGGATGTTTTTCCCTCCACTTTTCTCCTCTCTCTGCACATTACACTCTCGCCCCTCTCTCTCATCCTCGCTCTCCTCCCTCTCACTCTTATCCCCATTCTTTTCATCACTCGCACACACACTTTCTCTGCTACACTGATCAGACACAGTAAGATCACAAGCAGGGTCTCCTCGTTTGTGTCCAGTCTTTTTACAAGCCCTGCACACCACATCATTCACGCATACCGATGCTTGGTGATTGTCTTCCAGACAGTTAGAACATACCACTGGCCTTTTCACTAGTTTCTGCTCTTTGTGGTAGATTCTGGCTGTGAAAAAGCTGACTTTAAGCGTTTTCTCTAGGGGGACAGACGGGACTGTTATAAAAACAAATCGTCGTCCTGTGAGAAATCTTGTCAGTTTATTATCGTTGTCCCGCGCTCTTTCGCATTTCAAAGTGGAACGAAGTTCGCACCCCGCTTTGAGAAGGGAGTGCTCGATTTCACTGTCAGCCACAGAAATGGGAATATTGTCTATAAAGACTTTAGTAGCAGGTTTCTCTTCTCCTGTCTGGTCTCTCAAGACATAAAGGTTAGTGTTTACTACCTGTAGCACAATACCTCTGAGGCGAATACCTTGCACAAGTAGTAGGGACTTCGCCTCTTCAGTAGCTGGGTAGACTCTCCACAACCCTCCAATCTGCTGCGCCCCAACAACTGAACCTTGTCCGGCGGTGCGTTCTGCAGCTAAGCAGATCTCCAGAACAGTGGCTGGGCGGTTACTCGCAGTGTCCGGAATGTCTCTTGATTTTATGAAGACAGGTCGAACGCTCGCGGCCATATCCACAAATCGAAAGCGAAAAACGAAAAGAAACAAAAACAAAAAAGTAAATCGGAAGACGTATACTGTACTGTTGGAAAAAAGATTTCGAGACGGCTACAGTCGGCAAACAAGAGAACTGCACGGCAGGGAAAAAGCTGTAGTAGAACACAGCTCACATTCGGTTTGGTCGGAGCGCAAGTAGCACACGTCCGCTCGGCGCGGCTGTCACTCACCGAATCCGAGAGTAAGGCAGCTAAATATATGTACATGTAGTAGCCTTAAGGCTGAACATGCAGTAAGCCAGGTAGTTTATGTGTGTGTGTGTGTGTGTGTGTGTGTGTGTGTGTGTGTGTGTGTGTGTGTGTGTGTGTGTGTGTGTATACACATATGGATATAAGGTATGTGTTTTGCTTAAGGCTGAAGATGCATCATCCCCCTGACACATGCAAACGCACACTCAGAAATGCATAAATTTATAGACAGAGATGTATATAGACATCCAGAGACTCACACAGATACATGTACATGTATAGATATGTGTATATATATATATGTATATACTGAAACATGTTTTCCCACAGCCTTAAGGATGAAGATGCAGGGTGCGAAACTGCTAAAGATACGTATGTACATGTATGTGTATGTGTGTTTGATTCTCTGTGTGTCACTGTGTGATATGTCGCAGTCATAATGAGATATTGTTTCTCTGTGTGTCCCTGTTTGATATGTCCGAGTCATAATGATACATATATGTATATTATATATATATATATATATATATATATATATAGATAGATAGATAGATAGATAGATAGATAGATAGATATCGTGATGCATAAAGCGATCACGATATGTATCTATCTATCTATCTATACACACACACACACGCACACACACACACACACACACACACACACACACACACACACACACACACACACACAATCTTATATATAATAAGAGGCAATGATCTAGAGAGACACAGACAAAGACTCTTATACATCTCTATGTATGTATATAGCTATACAAGCATATTTTACCGCAGTCTTAAGGCTGAAGATGCAGTGAGCCTGATACTTTATGTGTGTGTGTGTGTGTGTGTGTGTGTGTGTGTGTGTGTGTGGTGTGTGTGTGTGTGTGTGTGTTTGTTGTTGTTGTCGTTGTTGTGGTTGTTGTGGTTGTTGTTGTTGTTGATTTATAGTCTGTTCACACTTGGTGATATTTGACTTTATGGGGAGGGGGGAGGGGGAAGGAGGAGGATAGTGGGGAGGAAAAGATAATAAATGATGTCAAGAACAGTACAAATTTAAATATAAACTACACTATCATAATTATAAAGATATGCTAATTTGAGATTGAGAGATAATTTTTGCAACCTCAACAATTTCTGAACTGAAAGAAATAGCGTGAACCGGTGTAACAGCCCGTTCTTACTCCCCTCTGGAACTTACCCCGGGGTAAGTCTGGGCTAGCCTGGTTTAACCCCCGGGGGTCATTCTAGGACTAGCTAGAACTTACCCCCCTAGTTGGAACTTACCCCCGTGGGGGTAAGTTTGGGCTAGCCTGGATTTACCCCCCCCCCCCCCAAAGGGTCAGTCTAGGAGTATTTGGAATCTTCCTCCACCGCACCCCACCCTTCAAACAAGAGAGGGTTATTCAGGGTTTTCCTCTGCCTTTTCCCAACACGCACACCTGCCTTTTAAAAAAATTGTGTTAGCCTCCATATTTACCACCCCCCCTCTCCCATTTCCTATATACAGTCAGTTGGGTTTAGACAAAGTGTAGTTCCAGACTCTTCTCAATAGATGGACCTCCTACTCCCCCCCACCCCCCAAACACACACACCCTGGTTCACTAACAGATACGTATTAACATTTCTCGCGCTAGCTTACATGCGTGGGTCAATATTCGGGTGTGTGAGTACGCCCGTGCATGCGTGGGAAAGAAAGACGGCTACATGCCAATGTGAGCAAGTGCCAATGTGACCAAGCGTAGTTGTGACAAAATGTCGTTGTGACTACGTGTCGTTGTGACCAAGTACTGTTTTTGCTTCATCCCGGTTTGCCTCTTTTAACTAATTTACAGCTATTTAGTCTCTTGAGTACCTGTGTACCTTAGCTTGTACAATGCAGATGACTAGTGGTCAGTGCCACTGACCACTGGTCATTATGACGTAAATCGGAGATTTTAACTATTTAACAGCTAATTAGTGTTTCCTGAGTGCTTGTGTACCTTGTACAATGTCGAAAGAAACTCGTGGAGAGCGTGGCAGCAGAGAGTCCTCAGAAGAGAAGCCCCCTTCAAGCAAGTGTTTCGGCCCTTATCTCCTGACACTCTAGGGGGGTTGGGCCACACCCGGTTCATGACTCCGGATGTCCCTCTGCTGCCCTTTTTTTCCCATCTTGGGACGAGCCATGGCTGGGATTCGAACCCATGCCCTCTGGACATGCTCATTTTCCACTTAATCACTCGCACTCTAACCACTGAGCCAGTGGGGCACCTGATATTTGTAGGAAAGTTAAGCCTTATGAAGTTCACTTTTGTTCCTCCTTGACCAGATCCAGCTTGAACACCTCTCTGCCGCTTCTGCCATTGCTTTCAAGGCTCTGGTTTTTTTCCCTCCCTCCAACTGAGAGCTGTTTCATGAGGCTATATGCAGACGTTTCTACAGACACCCTAGCTCCAATTTCTGCAGTGAGGACTTTGACCTGATAGCCTTCTCTCCTCAGGCTGTTTGCCAGATCAGCATACTTTTCAGTCTTGTAGATTTGAGCTGCCTCCATTCTGTTCTCATATGGCACCGTGAGCTCGATCATGATCAGCTGCTTGCTTGACTGAGAGTGGACTACTATGTCTGGTCTCATGCCACTCTTGCTGATGATCTCTGGGTGACTCTTCCATTCTGGGAGGTCTGCAGTGCACTCCCAGTCATCTGCCCCGTCCAGCAGACTCTGCCTGCATGTTCCGAGTGGCACTGTTGTCCTTGGCCATGATTTGCTGCCTCCTGCCGTGAAGAATGTTGTGGGTGCTTTTGGAATCCTGATTTTCCCTTTTGTGGTGTTGGTACTAGCCCAGACTACTTATACAATCTCTTTGAGCACTTGGTTGTGCCTCCATATGTACCTTCCTTGAGCCAGGGCTACTTTACATGAGCTTAGGACATGCTCCACTGTTTGTTTTTCATGGCAGAGGGGGCATGCAGGATCGTCTGTTTTTCCCACTTCACCAGGTTTGCATTTGAGGGCAGAAGGTCATATGCAGATCTGAGAATGAAGCTGATCCTGAGAGGGGCCATGTGCCAAATGTCATTCCAAGTGAGACTTCTTTGGAGTGTATTCTCCCGCGTTGTCCATTGCCCTTGCTGGCTCTGCTGGACTGCTTTTTGGTCTTTTTTGGTCTTCTTCTTTTCTCATCTCCTGAATCATCATGTCTCTTTTGGCTTTTCCAAACGTATTAGATTACTTGTGGTCAGTGCTACTGACTACTGGTCATTATGACGTAAATCGGAGATTTTAACTATTTCACAGCTAATTATAGTCTCCCGAGTACCTGTGTACCTTGTACAATGCAGACGACTGGTGGTCAGTCCCACTGACCACTGGCCACTATGACGTAAATCAGATATTTCGACTATTTTACAGTTAATCAGTGTCTCATGAGTGTTTGTATACCTTGTGCAATGCAGACAACCAGTGGTCAGTGTCACTGACCATTGGCCACTTTAATGTATATCAAAGATTTTAACTATTTTTACAGCTAATTAGTGTCTCCTGAGTGCCTGTGTACCTTGTGCAATGTATATGACTGGGGGGGGGGGGGGGGGGTCAGTTCCAACTAGGGGGGGGGGGGGGGTAATTTCCAGCTAGTCCTCGAATGACCCCAGGGGTAAAATCAGGCTAGCCCAGACCTACCCTGGGGTAAGTTCCAGAGGGGGGGGGGGGGGGGGGTGTTAGAATGGGCTGTTACACCGGTTTAGATTTCGAAATTTCAATGTTTGCTTTTGAATAAAGAGCATTTGAAATGGGTCAATAGAAAAGTATATGTTCACCAGATAATGGCTTAGAACATGCACATGCTATATTTTGGGAATGCTTGGTCTTCCAAGAGTTCAAATGTATCTTGTATATTAAACTAGAAATATGTCTAGGATATGTTTCCATTATACATTTATCTTGAGACCTCTCAATTCGGAAACAGCTTTCCAATAACGAATGTATTTCATATGTATTTAACTTCAAATTACTTTTTGCAGCATTGCCCATTACCCCACATCTGGCTAGTTTATCTGCTATTTCATTCCAATACATACCAGAGTGTGAAGGGACCCAGCAGAAGACTATATTTATTCCTGTGGAAATAATGTAATTATTTAGATGCTTTATTTCAAAGATTACATCTTTCCTTGTTTTAACATCCTAAACTTTCAAACTATCTAATACAAAATAAAATGTTACAGAAAGAATGATTACTATCACAAATAAAGAGTAATGCCATAAGAATAGCATACAATTCTGCCGTAAAAATAGAAAATCCTTTTCCAAGGCTGTATGCTTTTTGAATTTTTAAAGCCGGAATAACAAAACCTGAACCTGCACTTAACTGGCAAACGGAACTATCCGTAGAAATTTTTAAATATTTGAATATTTGTTTTCTAAGTTTTCTCTCACTTTAGAAGTTAAAATGTTAATGTTATCATTTTTCTGGACATCAGTGTAATCTACATCAAAGATAGCTTGCTTATGTTCCCATGGAGGCACCAGGGAAACAACAGGAGCAGGTGAGAGTGAAGTGACATCAATATTGCATTTTTCAAAAGAATCTTTCGTGTAATTTTTTTTTTTTTCTGTCCCAACCTCTGCTCCACCTCAGAAGCAGTGCACCCACGCCGCTCATTCCAACACCCCATCCACAGCCACAGCTTGGTCGGCCCGGCCGCATCCCCAGCACCAGCAATCCACAGGATGCAGTCAATGTCAAGTCGTCAAGAGGCAACCCACTGGAGGAGACACTGCACTGCTGCCGAGTCACTTCAGTGGTGTTCAGTGGCGCCTGTTCTGATCTAACATACACCACCACCTACTAAGACCGTACTGACGACAATAATTGCTTAGTCGCGGAGCTGGCGTGAGTGAGCGCCACCACGTCCGTCCAACAACAGCCCCCATGGATTCGCCGACACCGGTGACCCCGACGGAACCAAACCAAGGCCACAGACGTGGAGAGGACATCAAAACTGAGGTCACCATGAGAGCAGGGCATGAAGGGCCACAGAATTTGAGACATTTTTTTAATGCTGATCGATAAGAATGAGGATGATTAAGATGATGCTACGGATTTCCACTTCGGTCTGAGACTACATGACAGGGCTGTACTCTACGCTTCCTTTCATAATATATCCCGGCATCAACCAGGCCCGAGAGATACAGGCACCTGCAGTGTTGGTCAGGAAATTTGAGCAACACTCTCAGAAACGCATCCATTAAGTGGATGAAACTCGACTGTGTGGTCCCAGTCTTCCCAACTGAGTCCACAGCAAACTCAACTCTGATAAGGAGCCGGTCGGGGCAGAAAAAACCCACATGGCTCTGATGGGATTTGAACCAACGACCTCCCAGCCGGGAGTCTGCGACGCTAACCACTTCGCCATAGTGGCTAGTTATCTTTCATGTAATTTTGAACGGGACAAAGATAACCTAGCTGTTGAGCTCTTTTGGTATATTCAACATTTGAATCCATCAACACTTCGTTTTGAACTGATTTAGGTACTGAAAGACTTCTTGCGACATATTTGGCCACAGCTAATCTACGTTGATCTGACAGTGATAGCATATTAATTTCTTTGTATACCTTCAATGTGTTTGTGTGCACTGGGACACCAAGTGCTAATTTGATAGCTTTGCTGTCTATACTTTGCAATTTTTTCAGTAGACTTTGAGGAGCTGAAAAATAAACTTCTTGTCCGTACACTAGTTTTGATCATATTAGAGAAACAGCTAGGTGCAGGAGGGTTTTTGTATCTTGAACCCATGGTTGAATACAAATAATTTTCAATAAGTTTAAACGTTTCCTTGTTTTAGCTATCAAGCTTTCAGTGTAAAAACGCCAGTTAAGTTTAGGGGTTAAATTCACACCTAGAAATTTTATGTTTTGTGAGTACTGCAATTCAAAACCATTCAATTTGAAGCTTGGCAAATACATTGGATTGTCTCCATTATTGAAAAACATTAACTGTGTTTTTTCACCTGAGACAATAATAAACCCGTTATTTTCCATAAAGTTGTTTAATTTAT
>JAMYXO010000151.1:67500-71679 GCA_033310375.1 Conus canariensis
ACCATTTTTCAATTTTTTAACCATTTTCCAAACCTTATGGATATCTGTTGATTCTGATATTTTGGATCTACAAAATTCTGAGAAATGTATTCTTTTCGCTCAAGCAACGACCCTGTTACTGTTATTTTTGGCATGTTTCATCGCTAGGAAATTTTCATCTGTTCTCACTTTCAGCCAAGCTTTATAAGCTTCTTTTTAAAGAGCTACAGCTATCGCACAATCTAAATTCCACCATGAATTACCAACATATTTCCACTGTTGGGCTTCTTTACAAATCGGAATAGATTTTCCGGCAGCCTGTAAGACATGTCGACACATGTCGACAAAACTCTGTATAATATGCATCTATACTTTCATTTTCAATACTACTGAAATGTGTATTGGACAAGATCGATTCATACAGAGACCAATTTGCATTTTTATATGAAAACTTGGATACTATCTTATTTCCATCTTCTTCATTTTCAATATGTTCCTTTAACTGTATGATGATTGGGAAATGATCGCTGCCCAAAGTATCATCCTCTGTGTTGACCATACCGAGTTTACTGCCAACTCTGGAGAAATTAAAGATAAATCAATAGAAGTAGGTTTATGAGTGGAAATGTCTGGCAGTCTGTAATACTACCATCATTTAATAAAACTAATTGAGTCAACAATATTTCAGCTAAAGTTCCAGGTTATAGTGGTGCAACCATATTCCAAAATGAAGCATGTGCATTGAAATCTCCCCATATTACCCATTTGTTGTTTGACAAGGAAGTTTTTTTTTTTTAATCCATCTGTATTATCTGCCTTTGGCCAATGGATAGTAAGCAGAAATGATGTTTAAATTGTCTTCTAGTTCAGTTTTACAGTAACCCTAGTTGCAAAAACTTCAGCATTAGTGTGTGTGTGTGTGTGTGTGTGTGTAGTGTGTGTGTGTGATGTGGTTGTGTGTTTTGTGTGTGTGTGTGTGTGTGTGTGTGTGTGTGTGTGTTGTGTGTGTGTGCATGCGTGTGTGTGTGTGTGTGGTGTGTGTGTGTGTGTGTGTGTGTGTGTGTGTGTGTGTGTATACACATCTGTATATAAAGTATGACATGCGTTTTTGCCTTATGGCTGAAGATGCATCAAACCGGACATTAACAAATGCACACACAGATATGCCTATTCTTATAGACAGAGATCTACACAGACATCCAGACACTTACACAGATACATACATACATACATATATATATATATATATCTATATATTGAAACGTTTTTCCACTGCCTTAAGGCTGAAGATGCAGAGAGGCAGAAGGTAATTATACATGCAGTAGCCTTAAGGCTGAAGATTCAGTAAGCCAGGTATATGGGTATGTGTGTGTGTGTCTTTGTGTGTGTGTCTTTGTGTGTGTGTCTTTGTGTGTGCATGTGTGCATGTGTGTGTATACACATATATATATAAAGTATGTGTTTGCTTAAGACTGAAGATGCATCAACCCCCGACACATACAAATACACACACAGTCATGTATATACTTATAGACAGAGATGTATACAGACATCCAGATACTCACAGTCAGTACATGTACAATGTATATATTATATTAGTATATATATCTATATATGAAACGTTTTTCCACAGACTTAAGCTGAAGATGCAGTGTGCAAAAGCGCTAAAGATATGTATATATATGTATGTGCATTTGTTTGATTCTCTGTGTGTCATCTGTGTGATATGTCAGAGTCATAATGAGATATTGTTTCTCTGTGTGTTGTCCTGTTTATATGTCCAAGTCCATAATGATACATATGTGTAAATAATACATACATATAATGATGCATAAAGCAGAGACATACACACAAAACACACCACTCACAAAACGGACATATATATAATAAGAGGCAAAGTTCTAGAGAGACACAGATATAGACTCTTATACATCTCTATATATGTATATATCTATACAAGCATGTTTTGCCGCAGTCTTAAGGCTGAAGATGCAATGAGCCAAATACTTTATGTATATGTGTATGAGTGTATGAGTGGTGTGTGTGTGTGTGTGTGTGTGTGTGTGTGTGTGTGTGTGTGTGTGTGTGTGTGTGTGTGTGTTTGTGTGCATACACATATGTATATAAAGTATGACAAATGTTTTTGCCTTAAGGCTGAAGATGCATCAAACCAGATATTCACAAATGCACACACAGATATGCCTATTCTTACAGACAGAGATCTACACAGACATCCAGACACTCAGACAGATATATGTGTGTATATATATATTGAAACATGTTTTTGCACAGCTTAAGGCTGAAGATGCAGAGAGCCAGACAGCTAAGTATATGTATATGTAGTAGACTTAAGGCTGAAGATGCAGTAAGAGAGGGGGTTTGTGTGTGGTGGGGTGTGTGTGTGTGTGTGTGTGTGTGTGTGTGTGTGTGTGTGTGTGTGTGTTTATGTATGTGTGCATTGTGTGTATACACATCTGTATATAAAGTATGTGTTTTGCTTAAGGCTGAAGATGCATCAACCCCCCCGACATACAACTGCACACACAGACATGCATATACTTAGAGACAGAGATGCATACAGACATCCAGAGACTCACACAGATACATGTACATGTATATATATATATATATTATATATAATATATATAATATATATATAAACATTTTTTCCACAGCCTTAAGGCTGAAGATGCAGGTGCAAAACTGCTAAAGATATGTATGTATATGTATCTGTATGGGTGTTTGATTCTCTGTGTGTAACTGTGTGATCTGTTAGAGTCATAATGAGATATTGTTTCTCTGTGTGTCCCTGTTTGATATGTCCAAGTCATAATGATACATATATGTAAATATATAGATACATATTATGATGCATAAAGCCAGATACACACACACACACCACACACACACACACACACACACACACACACACACACACACACACACACACACACAAACACAGATACATATAGTTAGAGGCAATGATCTAGAGAGACACACACAGACACACATCTCTTATTATATAAGCATGTTTTGCGCAGTCTTAAGGCTGAAGATGCAGTGAACCAGAAACTTGTGTGTGTGTGTGTGTTGTGTGTGTGTGTGTGTGTGTGTGTGTGTGTGTGTGTGTGTGTGGTGTGTGTGTTATACACATCTGTATATAAAGTATGACATGTGCTTTTTGCCTTATGGCTGAAGATGCATCAAACCAGACATTAACAAATGCACACACAGATATGCCTATTCTTATAGACAGAGATCTACACAGACATCCAGACACTTACACAGATACATATATATATATATATATATATATATAAATATATTATATATATCATATATATATATTGAAACGTTTTTCCACTTCCTTAAGGCTGAAGATGCAGAGAGGCAGAAGGCTAATTATACATGCAGTAGCCTTAAGGCTGAAGATTCAGTAAGCCAGGTATATGGTATGTGTGTGTGTGTGTCTTTGTGTGTGTGTCTTTGTGTGTGTGTCTTTGTGTGTGTATTTGTGCATGTGTGTGTATACACATATGTATATAAAGTATGTGTTTTGCTTAAGACTGAAGATGCATCAACCCCCGACACATACAAATACACACACAGTCATGTATATACTTATAGACAGAGATGCATACAGACATCCAGATACTTACACAGATACATGTACATGTATATATATATATATTATATATATATATCTATATATTGAAACATGTTTTCCCACAGCCTTAAGGCTGAAGATGCAGTGTGCAAAACAGCTAAAGATATGTATATATATGTATGTGCATGTGTGTTTATGTCCAAGGGGGTAATGATACATATATGTAAATAAATAGATTTCATATTATATGCATAAAGCCAAATACAAAAACACACCCCCACACACACACCCCACACACACACACAAAAACCCCACCCCACACACACCAAAACACACCCCACACACAAACCCCAGATTTCATATATTTTGAGGCATGATCTAGAGAGACACAAAAAGGGCACACAAACCATTTTATGTAGGATCATATAAAACATGTTTTCCCCCCAGTCTTAAGGGTGAAGATGCAGTGAACCAATAATTTTGTGTGTGTATGTGTGTGTGTGTGTGTTTTGGGGTTTTTGTTTTGTGTGTGTGGGTGTGTGTGTGTGTGTGTAAACACACTGTATATAAAGTAGGGAAAGTGTTTTTTTCCT
>JAMYXO010001525.1:0-29286 GCA_033310375.1 Conus canariensis
CAGGACAGAGGCGTGTTGGCCTAGTTGACGTGACAGAGGTAAGAGGGGGGTGGGGCCCGGGTTGGCAGTGACAGGGACAGAGGCGTGTGGGGCCGTATTGGTATGATACAGGGCAGAGGAGGGGGGCCCCGGAGTTGCAATGACAAGGTGAGGAGTGTGGGGCCATAGTTCGGACACAGGGACAAAGGGGTGTGGCCGGGGTTTAGTGACGTAGAAACAAGGGTGTGGGGCCGGATTTCAGTGACGGGACAAGGAGTGTGGGTCCGGGAAAGTGGGGGCCGGAGTTTGGGAATGACAAAGGATAGAGGATGTGGGCGGTGTTGGCAGTGCACGGGAAAGGGGTGTGTGGCCGTAGTTGACAGGGCAGGGACAGGGGTGTGGGTCAGTTTTGGCATGACAGGGAAAGAGGATGTGGGGGCCCGTAGTTTTCAGTACAGGACGGGTGTGAGGCCGGGGTGCCATGACAGGGAAAAAAAATTTTGGGCCGGGGGAAATTTACATGACAGGGACAGAGGAGTGTGGGGGCCCGTAGTTGACAGTGAAGGGCCGAGGATGTGGCCCGGGATTGGATTGACAGGAAAGAAGTGGGGTCCGGGAGTTGGGGTTGAAAGGGGGGGATGAGTGTGGGAAACCGGGGAAATTGGGGTGACAGTGACAAGGACGTGGGTTTATTGCAGTACAGGGGGAGAGGGTGGGGTCGGAAGTTGAGTGAAGGGGGAAAAAGGCGTGGGGAGAGTTGGCATGAAGGGACATACAAGTGGGGGGCCGGGAGTTGAAAAATGCATAGACGAGGAGTGTGGGGGAGGGTTTTGGGGGTGCAGGGCAAGGAGTGGGGGCCTGAAGTTTTCAGTGACAGGGAAAAAAGGGGTGGGGGCCGGAATTTTTGGTTTTTTACAGGGGGAAGGATGTGTGGCCGGTTTTTGGCGTGACCAGGGGGGAAGGAGTGTGGGGGCCCGGGATTGGCAGTGGGGGGGGGCAGAGGAGATGGGCCGTAGTTGGCAGTGACCGGCGACAGAGGAATGTGGGGGGTGTATTGGCAGTGCAGGGGAGGGGTTTTTTGGGTGGTATTGGAGTGACACAGGGGGAGTGTGGGTCCGGGTTGGGGGTGCAGGGAAGAGGGGAGTGTGGGGGGGTGACATGGACAGTGGGGTGTGGGGGGGTGTTTCATGACAGGACAGAGGGGGGGGGCGGGTAGTTGGAGTGACAGCAAAAGAAGAATGTGCGGGGGGAGTTGGCAGACACAGGACAAGAAGTGTGGGGGCCCGGTTTTTAATGAAGGGGGCAGAAGAGTGGGGGGGGTAGTTGGGAGTGCACAGAGAGAGAGGGGGATGGGCCATATTACAGTGACCAGGGGCAAGGACGTGGGGCCGTAGTTGGGGGTAATAGGACAAAAAGGTTGGGATGAGAGGTAGGGACATAAGAAAGGGGGGGGGGAGGGTTTGGAGGACACGGGAAAAATTGGGGGGCCGGGGGTTGGCATGACACAGGGACAGAGGAGTATGGGGGCCTATTGGGGTTTACACATGGACAGAGGAGTGTGGGGCCGTAGTTGGAATGACCAGGGGAAAAAGGGTGTGGGGCCGGGGGTTGGCAGTGACAGGGGGGGAAAGTAGTGTGGGGCCGGGAGTTGACAGTGAACAGGGACAGGGGGGGGGGGCCGGTAGTTTATTTACGGAAAGGGGGGGTTGGGGGCCGGGGGTTGGATGACAGCGGACGAGGGTGTGGGCTAGTATTGCATCACGGCAGAGGAGTGTGTAGCCTTAGTTGGGCCCCCACAGGGACAGAGGGGGGTTTTGGCCGGTAGTTGGTGGGACAGGGCAGAGGAGTGTGGGGGCGGTTTGGGGTGAAGGGCGAGGATGTGTGGCCGTATTAGCAGTGCGGGACAGAGGGTGCGGCCGTAGTGGTAGGACTCAGGGAAGAGGGGGGTGGGGGACGGTAGTTTGGGGTGAACGGGTCAGGAGGGTTGGGCCGATTGGCCCCGGGGAGGGGAGTGGACGGGGGGGCCGGTATTTGGGATGACACGGGGACAGAGGGGAAATTGGGGGTTTGGGATTTGGCATGACAGGGGCGACGTGTGGGGGCCGGGTTCATGACACACGGGGAGAGGGGGGGGTCCTGTGGTTCGCTACGGGCAAGGGCGGGGGCCGTATTGAGGGCATGGGGACAGAGGATGTGGGGGCCGTAATGGCAGTCGCACAGAGGGTGGGGGCCGGTGTTGGCATGAATTGACAAAGGTGTAGGCCGTTTTGGCTGCAGGGACAGAGGAGTGTGTGGCCCCAGTTGGGGTGACAGGGGAAGAGTGTGGGGGCCGTAGTTGGGGGGACCCGGGAAGGGGGGGCTGGTTTGGAGTTGGCATGACAGGGGAAGGAAATGGGGTTTATTGCGTCACACAGGGGGGGAGATAAGGCCGGTAGTTGGTTGGGCAGGGACAGAGGTTTTTTGGGGCCGTAGTTGGCCGTGAAGGACAGAGGGGTTGGGCCTGTCCAGTGACGGGGCGGGGGATTGGGGGCCGGGGGGGGGTTGTACACAGGGGGAGAGGATGTGGGGGGGGGAGTTGGGGGCACAGGACAGAGGAGGGGTGGCCGGTAGTTACATGGCGGGGGAAAGGCAGGGGGCCGGATTTTGGAGTATACGGCACGAGGGGAAGTGGGTGGTATTTTTAAGGACGGGATTGGGGGGTGTGGGGGTAGTTGGCATGCACACGGAAAGGGGGTTTGGTTTGGGTTGGCAGTGGAGGGACAGAGGACATGGGGCCGGGGGTTGGCAGTGCATGGGACAGAGGGGTGGGGCCTTACGGGCAGTTTTTGACAAAGGGTGTTGGCCTATGGCAGGACAGGGGGAGAGGAGGTGGGGCGGGGTTGGCATGATAGGACAAAAGGGTGTAGGCCTAGTGGCAGTAAGGGACAGAGGTGTGGGGCCGGGGTTGGCCTGATGGGGCAAAGAATTTTGGCCTTATTGGCATACCGACAGAGAGTTTTGGGGCGGTAGTTGGCAGTGACGGGGGAAAGGACTGTGGGGCGAATTTGACAGTGACGGGGGCAGTGGATTGGGCCGTATTTGGGGAGTGACCCCAAATATTGGGTCGACATTGGGGTGAAAGGGACAGCGATGTTTGCGGTAGTTGGAGTGACAGGAAAGGGGGGGGCTTGAGGGGGAGTGAAAAGGGGAAAAATTGGGGGGGTTATTCATGACAGGGACAAGATGTCGGGGGGAGTTGCATTCCCCAAGGGAAAGGGTGTGGGGCCGGAGTTGGCTGACCTGGACAAGGTGTGTTCCGGGGGTTGTCAGTGAAAGGGGGCAAGGATGGGGGCCCCGGATGATGTGGTCCCGGAGTTGATCACAGGGACAGAGGAGGGGGAGGGGAGTTGGATGACGCAGAAATAAGGTGGGGGGGCCGGGGAGGGGGATGACACAGACAGAGGAGTGTGGGGCCCGGGGTTTTGGCAGAAAAACAGGCAGAGGAGTGGGGCCGGGGATTTGGGGGACGGGGGCAGAGGAGTGTGGGGGGATTGGCTGTACGGGGACAGACAATTTTTGGGGTGGTATTGGCAGTGAGCAGGGCCGGGGGTGGGGGCCGGTATTGGGGGAAAGGGGGAAGAGGAGGTGGGGCGGGGAGATGCATGACAGGACGGGAGTGGGGGCCGGAGGGGGGTGACAGGGACAAAGGGTGGGGGGCCCGGTATTGGTGTTACAACGAGGATGTGGGGGGGGTTTTTGGGTTACAAAGAGGGGGGGGGCCTAGTTCCGGACAGGACAGGGGAGTGGGGGGCCGGATTTTGGATGCAGGACAAAGGGGGGCCGGGGAGGTGTTACAGGAAAAGGGGGAGGGGGGGCCGGGGTATTGGCAGGGGGGGGGACAGAGGAGGGGGGGGCCGTATTGGCATGAGGGGGACGGGGGAGTGGGGCCGGTATTGGCTTTTAAAAAGGGAAAGAGGAGGGGGGGCCTATTCTGTTAAGGAAAATTTTGGGTTTGGGGGGGGGGGTTTGGGGCATACAGGGACAGCAATTATTTCGGTATTGGGGATGAAGGGGACAGAATTGGGCCGGTATTGCAGTACATGACGAGGATTGGGGCTGGAATCATGAAAGGAAGAGGAGTGTGCCCGGGGTACGGAATGCGAAAAACAGAGGAGGGGGGGCGAATGGCAGTGAGGGGGCAAATGGGGGCCGGTATTGCGGACAGTGACAGAAGGGGGGGTAAGCATACGGGGCAAGGAGTCGTTCCGGGGTTTTTTTTGGAGTGATCCGGACAGGGGGTTTACATTCCCCAGGCAAGAGTAGGGGGGGGCAGTAGGGGGCAGTGACATGAAAGGAGGGGGGCGGGACTGGCAGGAAATGGAAGGGGGATGATGGTCCGGTAGCTTGCAGTGCAACAAGGAGGGTGTCGGTCGGGGAAATAGGGGGACAGAAAAAATTGGGGGGGGGTATTGGGGCGTGACACAAGAAGAGTGGGGGGCCATATTGACATGACCAGGGAAGGGAAAATGGGGGGGGCCGGTGGTGGAATGACTCGGATAAGGGTGTGGGGCCGGTAGGGGTTTTGACGGGGGGAGAAATTGGGGGCCCCTATTTGGCAGTGCCGGGGGCAGAAAAATTTGGGGCTGGTAGTTGGCATCACGGGACAAGGATGTGGGCCGTAGTTGGCTAAAAACACGACAAAGTTATACCGGTATTGGGGCCGACAACAGGTGGTGGGGGCCGGGGATTTTTTCCTGAAGGGAAAGGGGGTGGGGGCCGTTTTGGTATGAACGGGGGCAAGGAGGGGGGGTGGGATTTTGGGAGTGACAAAGGACAGAGGGGGGGCCATTTTTTGGGAGTGACGGGGCAGGGGATTGGGGGGCCGGGGATTTTTAGTGACAAAGGGACAAGGAGGGGGGGCCCCGTTTTTGGCAGTGCGGGGGCAGAGTATTGGGGCCGTAGTTGTATGAAAAGGGGGAAAAGGGGGGGGCCCCGTAGTTCAGGACGGGGCAGAGGAGTGTGGGCCCTTTATTACATGCGGGGCAGGGGAAGGGGGGGGGGGATTTGGCAGTGACAGGACAAATTGGGGGCCGGGGATTTTGGAGTGAAACAGGACAGGGATTGGGGGGCCGGGGTTGGCGGACCGGGGGAAAAAAGTGGGGGTTGGGGACTGGCAGTAAAAAGGAGGGGGGCCCCAAAGGTTAGTGACACGGGGAAAGGAGTGGGGGTTCTTCTGGCATGATGGGGGGGAAAAAAATGGGGGGGGGTATTTTTACAGGACACGGGGCAGAATGTGGGGCCGGGATTTGGGGAGTAAGGGGGCAAAATTTTGACCGGATTTTGGGATTGCCCTTTTGGGGCAAAAAGGGGTGGGGGGGCCCGGGTTTTTGGCAGTGGGGGGTAAGGAGTGGGGGCCCCTTTTTTTGGGAGTGACGGGGCAGAATGTAAGCCTATTTGGGATGACCCCCGGGGGCAAAGGGGGGGCGCGGGTTTTTTTTTTGGAAAGGGACGAGGAGGGGGAAAGGGGTTTTTGGGGGGGACATGGAAAAAATGGGGGGCCTTTTTTTTAACATAAACGGGGTAAAAGGGTTTGGGGTCCGGGGGGGGCATGACATGGACAAGGATAGGGGATATTTGGGGATGACCCGGGGAAAAAGGGGGTTGGGGTCCGGTTTTTGGGGAATGACAGGGGAAAAATGGGGGGCCCTATTAAAAAGTGACAAAGGATAGGGGGGTCCCGGGGAGTTGCATGACAGGACAAGGAGGGGGGCCGGGGATTTGGGAAATTTACTTGGACAGAAAATTTTGGGGGCCCGGGGAATTTTGGGGATAAACGGGGGGAAAAGGATTGGGGGCCGGGGAATTTTTGGGAGGGACACAGGAGAAATGGGGGCCCTATTTAAAAATTTTCACAGGGCACAAGTTGGGGGCCCGGTTTTGGGATAAAAAAAGGAGTTTTTTGCGCCAATATTTTGGGGGAGTAAAAAACAAAAATGGGGGTTTAAAATGGCATTTACGGGGAAAAGGGGTGGGTCCCGGGGTTTTTGGGGATTTTCCCGGGTTTTTAAGGGTGGGGGAAAACCCGGGATTGGGGCCCGGGCACGGGGCCCCGAACTGGGGGGCCGGGGATTTGGGGAGTGACATGGGGCAGAGGGTCGGGGGGCCGGGGATTTAAAAGGGCGGGGGGCAAAGGAAGGGGGGCCCCGGGATTTTCAGGGGAGGGGGAAAGGAATTTTGGGGGGGAAAATTGGGGATCACGGGAAAAAGGGGTGGGGCCCCCGGGGACTGGGGGACTTTTAAAAGGGGGTTGATCCGGGGATTGGGGCCCGGGGGAAAAAGGGGGTTTGGGGGGCCCGTATTTGGGGCCCCCCGGCCCGGGGGTGGGGGGCCCAAATTTTTTTGCCCCCAAAAAGGAGTGGGGGGGCCCATTCATAAAAGGGGAAAAGGGGTTTTGGGGGGGGTTTTTGGAAAAACAAGAAAGGGTTTGGGGGCCGGGGTTTTAAAATACGGGGCAGGGGGTTTTTTCCGGGGAGTTGAAAAGGACGGGGCCAAAAAGGGGCGTATTGGGGGGGTGACACAAAAAGGGGGCGGGGGCCTTTTTTTTTCTGCTCTTTTCCCACCTTTCCCTACCGGGGAAGGGGGCCCCGGGGGAAAAATTTCTCCCCCCCCCCCTCCCCAAAATTCCTAAAAACCCAAAAATTTAAAAAAGGTTTTTTAAAGAAAATATGGGGGAAAGGGGAAAGAAAGGGGGAAAAGGGAAAGGGGGAAAGAAGGGGGAAAAAAACGCCCCTGAAAACGCGCTCTTTGCGGTCGCTGTTTTTTGGGAAAAATATTGCCTAAAAAAGAAACTTTTTCCCCCCGAAAGAACCATAATATTTTGAATTTTTTTTGAATTTTTCCCTTTTTAGAGCAAAAAACTCGAAAGTTTTTTACCCCGGGGAAAAATTTTTTGGGCAATGTAAAACATTGGGGGTTTTTTTTTTCGGGGAAAAAAAAAACTTTGTTTTCCCCCTATTCGACCCCATCCCACCATTACCCTCTCCGTTAAAATTTTTTCCCCCCACTACCTGTAAAAAAACCCCCAGTCATGACTTTAAAAAAACTTAAAAATTTTAAAATTTTTATTGATTTTTTCCTTGTTTCCCAAAAAAAGGGGGGGGCGGGGCTGCTTACAGTGGCCCCCCTTTTTTTAGTTAAAGAAAATATTTTTCGGGGCCACTAAAAATTTGGGGTGTATTTTTTTATTTTTTTTTCTTTCCTTTTTCCCTTCTTGTTTTTTTAAATTTTAAAAAAATTTTGTCTTGTCATCCCTTTTTTTCCCCCTTTTAGTAAAGGTTTTTTTTACTCCATTTTTTAGGAACAGGGGATTTTTTAAAGGGGGAAAGAAAAAATTTGGGCTGGTGTCTGGGGGGTCCGTGTTTTGGCTGTGTGTCCGTGGTCAAAATAAAATTTCCCGGGGTCCAAACAAAACTACGGGCCATTTCAAAAAATTTTTAGGAAAAGGGTTTTTTAGGCCAGGGGAAAAGCCCGATTTTTTTTTTTTACCGCAAAATGCCTTTTTTAACCCCGAAGGGGCCCAAAAATTTTTTTTCTTTAGGGAAAAACCAAAATTTTTTGGGGCCCTCTTTGTAAAAAAAAGCATAGGGGCTTTTTGGGGCAGGGAAAAGGGTGCCCGTTTTTTTAGTTTACCTCCTTAAAACCCCCTTTAAAGGGGTGAAAGGGCCCCCGTAAGGGGTTTTTCCCCTTTTTTTTTAGGGGAAAATCTAAAACCCAAGGTTTTTCCCCCCCAAGGGGGGAAAAAAAAGGGGGCAGAAGGGCCCCGGGGCCCCGAACCGGGTTTGGGCCCCCCCCAAATTTCCCCGAATGGGGGGCCGGGAAAAAAATTTCTTGGGGGCTCCTTCTGAAACTCTCTCTCCCAAAAGCTCTCCCCAGTTTCTTTTCTACTGATGCAGGGAAAAACCCTTTACCCCGGGGGAAAAGGCCGGGGGCGCCCCCGGGAAAAACCGGGGGGCCCCGGGAAAAAACCCCCAAAAAACCCAAAGGGGTTTTGGGGGGGCTCCCCATTTTGGGGCCCTTAAAAATTTGGTTTTCTAATTTTCAGAAAAAAAGATCTCCCAATCACCAAAAGGGGGGGGAAAAAGATAATCCATGGGGGCTAAAAACCCAAACACGACTGAAAAAACCCAAAGGGGCTAAAAAGGGCCCAAAAGGGGAAACCCCCGGCCCTTTTGGGAAAAATTTGGGGTCCCAAAACCCCGGGATAAATCCCAAAAAAAGGGGGGGGGTTGGGGAAAATCACAAAAGGGGGCCCCCCGGGGAAAAAAAACCCCAAAAAAAAAGGGGCACCCCAAACTTTTTGGGGGTGGGGAAAATTTTCCAAGGCCCCCAAACCCCCGTCCGGGCCCTTAAACCCCACGGGGGAAAACCCAAAAGAAAAAGGGGGAAATTTTTCAAAAATCGTCCAAAACTCGATGCACTGATGGGGGGAAAAAACACCCGGAAAAAACAAACAAAAACCACTTTGGGGGGCTTTGGTATCCCCCCAGGGGGAGAACCTATGGAGAAAAACCCCCCCAGTGAAAACACCTCCTAAGAAATCCCCGAAAGCCAAGAAGATGGACAAGATCAGGGGGAAAACAAAAACCTCAAGAACCAAAAGAAG
The DNA here is from genome assembly GCA_033310375.1 of Conus canariensis. NCBI lineage: Eukaryota > Metazoa > Mollusca > Gastropoda > Neogastropoda > Conidae > Conus > Conus canariensis. The sequence goes on from JAMYXO010001525.1 coordinate 8,621, forward strand.
ACCGCAAATGCCCCCGAAAAAAAAAGGCCCCTTGGGGAAAAAAACCCGGGGAAAGACCGAAACAAAACAAAAGCGCTCTCACAAAAACGGAATCTGCGAAGAAAAAAAAGAGCAAAAAGAAGAGGACACAAGAGCACTTCTTCAGACACCCCTTCCATTTTTGCCAGAACACTGTTTGAACAGCCAAAATCTGGGACCCTAATTGTGGACAAAGGAGTTCTTGAGCAGCATCTAAGGAAAACATACTGTGACTCACAGGGCAAAGCACCACTCGACATTCAAGGTCTGGTGTGGCCAACCAACCCTGAGGAACAGTTCAATGACAAGCCTCCAACGTTGGCGGAAATTAAGAAGGTGGTCGACAAAGCCAGAGCCAAATCATCACCAGGGCCCAAACGGAATACCTTACCAGCTGTACAAAAATGTCCCAAGGCGCTGGAGTGGCTCCAACAGGCTGCTGCAATCAGCTTGGAGAAACCAGAAGATCAGCGGCCAGTGGATGATGGCAGATGGTGTGTACATCCCCAAAGAGCAAAACTCAAGTGACATCAGACAGTTCAGGCCAATATCACTCATGAACGTCGAAGGGAAAATCTTCTTCTCTGCCATGGCAGCAAAGCTGACCAAGTACCTCATAGAAAACAAGTACTTGGATGTGTCAGTCCAGAAAGGTGGCATCCCAGGCGTGGCTGGCTATGTAGAACCCGCCACAATGATCTGGACGCAATCCAAAGAGCTAAAACAGAAAAGAGAGACCTGGACGTAGTGTGGCTTGATCTGGCAAACGCATATGGATCTGTACCCCATGAGATGATACAGTTGGCTCTTGAGATCTACCATGTGCCAAAGAACATCCGCGACATGCTCAAGAAGTACTTCAATGGCTTCACAATGCGGTTCTCTCCCAAAGGGAGTACACAACAGATTGGATCAACTTGGAAGTGGCATTGCAATGGGCTGTGCAATTTCCCCAATACTGTCCGTGTTGGCAATGGAAGTCATCTTGAATGCAGCAACAAGCAACGCAAGACAAACAGACCTTGACGATGGATACAAGATGCCCCCTCTCAAGGCCTTCATGGATGACACTACAGTAATTTCATCCAGATAAGACGAGACACGTCATGTGCTGGAGAGGCTGGACGACATAGTTACCTCATCCAGAATGAAGTTCAACCAAAGAAATCATGGAGTCTCTCACTGAGGAAAGGAAAAGTGGCCGAATCTGTGGTCTTCAGTGTTGCCAACCAGGCCATTCCAACAGTCACAGAAGAGCCAGTCAAGAGCCTTGGAAGATGGTATGATGATACGCTGAAAAACACACAAAGAGCAAAAGAAACCAAACAGATGTCGGAAGAAGGCTTGGAGACCATTGACCAGTGTGGGCGCCCCTGGCAAACACAAGGTCTGGTGTCAGCAGTTCGTCTTGATACCAAAGCTCCTATGGCCTCTGATGATATACGACATCTGCACCAGCATAGTGGAGGCAATGGAAGCCAAAATCTACAAGTCACAAGGAAATGGCTTGGTGTCCCACCCTGTCTGACGACATAGCGCTGTACTGTCGCCAAGCAAAGCTGAAACTACCACTGAAATCCATCCTGGAGGAATACAAAGCAGGGAAGATCAGACTTCAAAGCATGCTGTAGGACTCAGGAGACAAGGTGGTAGAAGCAATCAAGCCCCAGCTGAAGACAGGCAGAAAATGGAAAGTTCAAGAGGCGATAGATTCGGCAAAGAAAGTCTCAAGATCAGAGAAATAATAGGACACACACAGACCAACAGACAAGGACTGGGGGTGACCAAAACTGAATGGTGGTCAAAGGCCAAAAGGAAAGCCAAAAGAGACATGACGATTCAGGAGATGAGAAAAGAAGAACACCAAAAAAGACTCCAAAAAGCAGTCCAGCAGAGCCAGCAAGGGCAATGGACTACGTGGAGAATGCACTCCAAAGAAGTCTCACTTGGAATGACATTTGGCACATGGCCCCTCTCAGGATCACTTCATTCTCAGATCTGCATATGACCTTCTGCCCTCAAATGCAAACCTGGTGAAGTGGGGAAAAACAGACGATCCTGCATGCCCCCTCTGCCATGAAAAACAAACAGTGGAGCATGTCCTAAGCTCATGTAAAGTAGCCCTGGCTCAAGGAAGGTACACATGGAGCATAACCAAGTGCTCAAAGAGATTGTACAAGTAGTCTGGGCTAGTACCAACACCACAAAAGGGAAAATCAGGACTCCAAAAGCACCCGCAACATTCTTCAAGGCAGGAGGCAGCAAATCATGGCCAAGAACAACAGTGCCACTCGAAACATGCAGGCAGAGTCTGCTGGACGGGGCAGATGACTGGGAATGCACTGCAGACCTCCCAGAATGGAAGAGTCACCCAGAGATCATCAGCAAGAGTGGCATGAGACCAGACATAGTAGTCCACTCTCAGTCAACCAAGCAGCTGATCATGATCGAGCTCACGGTGCCATATGAGAACAGAATGGAGGCAGCTCAAATCTACAAGACTGAAAAGTATGCTGATCTGGCAAACAGCCTGAGGAGAGAAGGCTATCAGGTCAAAGTCCTCACTGCAGAAATTGGAGCTAGGGGGTTTGTAGGAACGTCTGCGTACAGCCTCATGAAACAGCTCTCAGTTGCAGGGAGGTAAAAAACCAGAGCAATGGCAGAAGCGGCAGAAAGGTGTTCAAGCTGGATCTGGTCAAGGAGGAACAAAAGTGAACTTCATAAGGCTTAAATTTCCTACAAATATCAGGTGTCCCAGTGGCTCAGTGGTTAGAGTGCGAGACAGTAAGTGGAATATGAGCATGTCCAGAGGGTCATGGGTTCTAATCCCAGCCATGGCGCGTCTCAAGATGGGAAAAAAGGGGGCAGCAGAGGGACATCCGGAGCCATGAACCGGGTGTGGCCCACCCCCACCCCCCACCCCTCCTAGAGTGTCGGGAGATAGGGGCCGAAACACTTGCTTGAAGGGGGCTTCTCTTCTGAGGACTCTGCTGCCACGCTCTCCGCGAGTTTCTTCCTACTGTTTACGCTGTAACACTTAATATTGTTTTGAACATGTCGATTTTAAACGGCTGGAGATGATCTGGCATGATTGACTACGGCATGATTGGCTGACAGGAATGAGGGAATGGTTGTAGTGGAGTCCACGAAGGATGGATACCTCCTGGAGTACCAGTGCCGGGAAGACGTGCTGCCGGAGCTGACGGGCATGCTTCAAGTCATTGTAAGAGGCATCGTGTCCGAAACCATTGACCTGAATACGGAATTCCCAAACCACTCTGGTAACTCTCTATGTCAGTCTCTGTCTGTCTCTCTGTCTGTCTGTCTGTCTGTCTGTCTCTCTGTCTCTGTCAGTTTGTCTGTCTGTCTGTCTGGCTGTCTCTCTCGCTCTCTCTCTCTCTCTCTCTCTCTCTCTCTCTCTCTCTCTCTCTCTCTGTTCGTCTCTCTTTCTCTGTCTCTGTCTCTCTCCCCCTTCTCTGTCTCCCCCCCCCCCCTACCCTCTCTGTGTCTCTCTCTGACCATTAGCTTTAAATCGTGCGGTGTCGTTTGAAACTTTGCAGATGTGGTGCAGCGTATATGACTAGTCCGTACGTTGTGACACCAAGATGAAACAGAATATACAACTGAAACTGAATCTCTCTCTCTCTCTCTCTCTCTCTCTCTCTCTCTTGGGATGAGGAAGAAGACAGTAGTTCCTTGGATAAAAGAGGACAGAATGTCCTTAGTAGAAACATCATACGAAAGAAAGATAGAAGATTAAAAAAAAAAAAAGAAGAGAGGATGTTAGTTCCGCCAGAGAGTACAGACATATCACAGGACAAAACACAATGCATTTAGACCTCTTGGGCCTTCTTCAGGCAAAAACAAACAACGTTTAGGACAATGAAAACGAACGAGCAACCCACTTATCTTCTCATCTTCGGCGCAAAATGGGTGTTGGATCTGTCATTGTCCTATCGTTGTTTGGTTTTGCCTGAGGAAGAACCAAGAGGTCAAGAGAAAGACCCAAGAGGTGGAAATGCATTGCGCGTTGTCTTGCAGTCTGTTCTTCTTCTTCGTCTGGCGGAACTAACACCCCCTCTTTATGAAATGTGTTTCATTTTCCGCCCTCAGTCACGGCGTTTCATAACTGATGATATAAATTATAACACAAAGGTGACACGTTCCGACGCCTTTGGGTTTCTTCAGGCAAGACAAACAACATTCAAGACAATGAAAACGTAAAGCGCACAATCACATATGTCCCCAAACTCGGCAAAAAAATGTATATGGAATGAAAACGAGGCTGCTTGGAAAGAGATAATGCGGGTAATGATAAGAATAATGATGATGATGATGGTGATGATAATGATAATAACGACAACAACAACAAAAACAACAACAACAATATGAAGTGTGTGTACTGTGTCTGCTAGGACACTACTGACGGTGCCAGCGAGGTCTGTGCCAGAACATTTTTTTGGTGACAGTTTTGTGAACATTGTGTCGCTGAGAGCAACTGTTAAAGCTCCCGCTATAAGAGGAAGTCATCGAACTCTCTTTAACATTTATACTTAGTTATTTGCTTGGGTATACCACCACATGTGTGTCGGCGGGTTGTGCAATGTTGATCTGATGTTAATCTATATTGATATTTGTGCCTGCTGATTTATATGATTTATGATGATATGTATTTATAATGTCTTAATGGTTCAGGCAGCATATAAAAGAAAAGAAACTGAATTTGTGTCGGAATAATCGTTGCACACATCCAAACTTAAAGTGAGAGTCAGACAGTAATACACACAGCACCACACCATCCGTTACAAACAACAACAACAACACCAAAAACAACAACAATAACAATAATAATAATAATAATAATAATAATAATAATAATAATAATGTAATAATAATAGTAATAATGATAACAATCATAATAATATTAATAATAATGATGATGATGATGATGATAGAGTGATAATGATGATGATAACAACAATAATTGTGATGATGATGATGATGATGATGATGATAACAATAATTATAATGATGATGATAATAATAACAATAATAATAATAATAATAATACACACACACACACACACACACACACACACATACACACACACACACACACACACACACACACACACACACACACACACACACACACACACATACACACACACACACACACACACATATATTCACAGAAAAATTGAGAGAGAGAGAGAGAGAGACAGCGAGAGAGAGAGAGAGAGAGGAGAGAGAGAGAGAGAGAGAGAGAGAGATTTATGTTTTGTGTTCCTTCTCTAGGTGTGGGAGAGAGAGAGAGAGAGAGAGAGAGAGAGAGAGAGAGAGAGAGAGAGGGGGGGGGAGGAGAGAGATTCATGTTTCATATTCCTTCTCTTTGTATTTTGATAAACCTTTCATTTTGCATGTAAGTCTGTAGACAGTATCTTTTGTTAACGTGGAATAAGGTAGCAAGTCAGATCAATTCAGTTATCTTGAACAAACAAGATCATGTTGAAAGGTCATGCTGACCGGTCTATATTTGTTCATTTTCCGTCAGTTGTGTTAAGAAAACTACTGTCACCGATCGGCGGTACTAAATCAGTACGTCCATGTGTTTAAGAGTAGTGGTGGTTCAAGGTAGAGAACGTGTGCGCGTATGCGTGCGAGCATGCATGTATGCGTGCATGTATGTGTGCTTGTGTGTGTGTGTGTGTGTGTGTGTGTGTGTGTGTGTGTGTGTGTGTGTTGTGTGTGTGCACGGCGCGCGCGGGTAAGACTGGGTTTAGTTAGCTGGGGTTAGGCTAAGTTCCTCAGGGTTAGGTAGTAAGGTTAGGCTAGGTAGGGGGCAGGTGAAGTAGGGCATACAGTATTTTTGCCTTCCAGTCTTCATTTATTGAGGAGTGGTAGGAGGAAGTTGGTTTCGTTCCCGATTGTTACCCTTTTATTACTTTGGTTCTATACCAGAGAAGGCGGGGCAGGATATCGGCTGTTGTTGTGTTGTCAAGTCTGTGAGTTGTTGTGGTAAATTGTCGTGTTGTTGCACGAGCAACAACTAGTCCGTTGGTTAGGCGTGTCAGCTCTGCGGAGGGATACACTGCTCTGACCAATCGTTGTTTTGTGTGGTGAGAGAACTATAAAATAGGCATTCTGGCTCACCCACCTCCGCCAGCTCCAACCGGCTAAAGCCGGTTTCGCTGTTGCTCCGCCGGCTTACCCAGAATGCCTATTTTATAGTTCTCTAATAGTAAACACTTTACAAACATACATAATGTGTAGGATTATCTGTTTTTAACACTAATTTAGAAAACTTTTGAGACTTTAGTTTTTGCTTAATCCTTCGTTTTTCTTGATCGTCTTCAATAACATCATTTTCACGCATACATTCATCAAATGCGTCTCTGTCTTTCATGTGGAATAAAACTACAGTCTTTAACTGTTCTCTAAAGTCTTTTAAAACTGAGTTATATTTTTGACATAAAATCCACACACTTATCCCAGCATGTCTTCCACTGAAAGCCAGTTTTGATAAAGTGTTTCTCTTTTTAAATATGTCTCTTTCTGCCGAACAGTCATCTATAATAAATAGTGTCTGAGTTCCTTCAAACTGTCTATAAAAGTGTTCTAAGCACTCGCTAAGTTTATTGCTGGGATCAATCAAATAGATTTTATCATCCGTCCATATAAACCTTCTGTCGTGATATGCTTTGTTCCATTTAAGTGTTGGGCAGAAAATTACTATATGATCAAAATTATAACGATAAACTGTTTGTAATAGGTCGAGGACAAATATTGTTTTTCCACAACCAGTCTGTCCACAAATCAATGAACAATGAGGGGTTTTTGTCATAAAGTTTAACATCGACACCAAAGTCGTTTGCTCCATAGTTTTATAACAGAATTTAATCTAATCCAGTTATTGTTTTTATCATACTCTCTGTCAAAACTTGTTCAGTATAATAAAACCCTATAAGGCCCAAATGTGTAAGATTAATCCAGTTCAGTTCTGTAAGATCGTTTCTATTTAAACTAATATCAATTTTGTTGCTTGTTGTTATGACCTTAATATCCTCGCCATTGTAAAGAACAACGACAGTAACTTTAAGTTTGTCAACGTCTAAGTTTTGCCAGCTAATAAGAATTCCTTTCATAAGATTGTCACTGACGCCCACAGCTCCATTTCTTGCCTCATCTTTTAAGACAGAAATTTTAAATATCATTGTGAACGTGTCTCCTAATTTTGTGCGTGGAATGAACTGTAATTTTGTAGAAGCTTTCTTTAAAACCGATTCTCTTCTGTGGAGGATGTACTGTTTGTCCCCAAACGGCTTTATTTCGATCTCTTTCCGACTGTTGTCCTCTGGCATAAGACTTACATGTAAAGGGCCAGAGTTCAATGCTTTTCTGAAACTTTTTTGACGGTCAAAAAATGTAAATGGGCTTAAGAATTCAAATTTTATGTCCCATTCTAAATATGGTTCTAAGTGCCATTTGTTGTCAGTTTTTCGAACTATTTTATATTCATACTGACCTGTATTATTTGCTTCTAGATTGCGTAGTTGTTCTAGTTTAGGAAACCTTTTGTTGTCGTCAACCTCTTTGCGCTTATAATAACCATCTTTAGTGTACTCAAAACCATACAAAGTGCCTATCTCACCGTTCTGTTCAAAGTCCTCAACGTCTGCAAGGTCTTTTAATTCTAAAGTTACACACCTCTCAGGCGCTAATGTGACCCCCGAATCGTCTGGTCCACGTGACATTATTTTTTAAAACAACGTATTATTTTATTTCCAAAACAATGTGCAGGCTGTCACATTTGACGACTTTTCCTGTTTGGTCTTTGATTTTTATATTAAACGATCCGACCCTCCCACAAGCTAATCTTTTAAACTGTAAATTAGGGAATCGTATAATTTCATAATCGCAATATGCAGCTTTCCCTGATGGAAGAGCTCTTAAAACAGTTGAGGGCCTTCCATCATATAAGTTTTCATCAGTGCTCAGCTCGTCCAAATGAACATAGAGTAATGAATGTAATGCAAGATCGAGCGGATATTCTCCCTCAAAAGTAGTTTCGTCTGGTGTAACTATAAATCTATGATAGATATCATTGATTTTAAAGCCTAACATTTTAGCTAGCTCTACACCAAAAAAGTAATTGACTTCTTCTCCTTCAGGTTTGAATGTCAACATTGTTTTTAGATTTGCATTGTTAAGTTTGAGAGTAATGTCGAAGTTACTCATTGCTTCTTTTAGCGAGCAAAACCCGTAATAACCATCAGGTATGGTTAACTGGCTAATTAAGTCTCCTCTTCTGTCAAGTTTTTGAATTACATTATTCCTCTTGGATTGACTTATATTAAACCATACGACTTTGTAGAATATTTCATGGAGTGCGACCCTTTGGGTTCCGCATTCATTATCAATAGCATATTCTAAAAACGAAGGACTGTCTTGAGTTGTTATTGTTACAAACATTTTTAAAACAAATTTAAAAATGAGTGCATTCAAATATACTAATGCAAAATATTCTGTTGGGCCGCACTACAGTCCTAAAGATATAACAACTGATACCCTCAACATTTCTGTGACTCAGACTGACGCCTTTCAAGTAAAGGTTAGTACTCCATTGGATCGTTATCTTAACCCTCCTATCAAAAACGACTACATCCCGAAAGTGTGGTTCAGTCATCCGATGCAGTTTTATCAGAACCAGTTAAACTTTGCTGTGTTTTGTGCATCAACTGGGTGTGGAGTGTCGTATGCTGATCATTTAAATCATCCTGATCCTTTGGTGAGGTCAGTGTATAGATTTCATTTTTATTACACCTTCAGACGTATTTTGTCTGAACTGCAAGCGCCATTACCAAATGACAAAACGTTTAATCCATTCAGCAACAGAATAGATTACAAGGCTTTTGAAAGGATCTGTAACGAATTTGATATTGACCCAAAGACAGACTTTAGACAAAAGTTGGATCTTAATCATGGTTTAGGCACCCTTTATTTTTGGGGCGTGCATAGAAAGTATAACTATGATTGGAATCCTCCTTACACATCTTTCTCTTCAGGCACAACTGTTCACCTCGGGTCCATAGAGCAAGAGCATAAAACAGCATGGACAACATTTATTTTGGATACTTCTAAGGGCCTAACTAGAGCGGGAATAGAACGAATAAACGACTCCATTCGTACTTATGTTTGGTGTTTGCTAGGTTCGCAAGCACAAACGAGATCAAACATAATTGATCCTTCTACTGGCTTTGACGCCCAAAAACAGTATTTAGCAAATTTAGAGGATTCTATTAATTCTGCAATTGATTTGCCTTCAAGTATTAAAAGGTACCAAAATGTTTTGCAATACGCAAGATCGAAAGTAGACTTTGCTGTCGGCACTGGTTTATACATGCTGCCTTCTGACCTCAGACTTCAGATAGGAACAATAATAAACTATAATAATGAAATCCTTGTGGCTGGTAAAGAAGAGAAGGTCGGAAAAAACGACATAAATTCTAAGCCAGCAATAGCAATAAAAAAAGAAGCCCCACCAATCCCCGAGCCCCCCAAACCCCCCCATTCAATCCCTGTGGTCCCAAGAAATAATGACCATGAATATGAAAAGACAGCACTTGTTATTGGATTAACTGCCCTAGGATTACTTGGTCTTTATCTTACTATAAAGTAACCCAACTATTAAGACAACTAATGCCCATAAGTGCTCGGCCATAAAGCCAACTACTTTACTTGCGGCAGACAAAAGCCAGCTAACGATCCCACCTATTATACCAGGCAAAGAATCTATTGCCTTACTGGCTAATTTTTTTAATAAACTTGCAAGATGATCAAGTTGTTTTTTTTACCCATGATTTATCTGATGGTGGTCCTGGTGGCACTGCTCCCCCACCGCCTGTAATAGCCAACACCAGTGTACTTATTGCAAATCCTAAGGCTGTTATAACACTTGCTAATGTGACGCCTTGCTCTCTAAACAGTGTTCTTATTCGTTCTGCTAACGTTGTGTCTTCATATAAAATTCTTTGGATAGTTTCTCTTATTCTGCTCACTTGAGTTCGTAATTGTTCTCGGTTATTAGACAGCACTTCTAGTCTTGCTGATCTCTCTTGTTCAAGATCTTTTAGTCTTTGTGTTATTCTTTCTTTAACACCAGGTCCTAAGTTGTGGTCATCAGCCTCAACTAGTTTTTCTTTTTCTCTTTTTATATGCTCATCTAGTTCACCCAGTTTTGCTAAATTGTTTGTTAATTCGCCTCTGATGCTTTTCAAAGCATGATCAAGGGCCGTTATTTCTCTCATAGGTAGCGGCGGATCGTGCATAGTTTTTAATACTGTTTCTTCTGAAAAACTGGTTTCTATTATTTCGTCTGCTGTTGGGCTTAAATCTTTAAGGGGTATGTTTTGTATTTGGTTATCTGTTGGGAGTTCTTGTAGTGTGTTTTGAAGTTTAGCAACTGCCTCATTGTCTAATCTTCGCGGTTTAGCAATGCCAAGGCGATTTTGATCGCTCACACTGAGCCTTTGTCTAATTGTAGTCTTTGCTAAAAACTTTGATGGGTCTGGTTTAGTTGTAAGCTGAACAAGTTGTCCTTGCTCGTTTTTCACAAACAAATGGTCATCTTTTGTTTCAAAATCATTAGGGTCTATAAATTCGGGAGGTTCTTGGCCTAAACTTTGATAAAATGATTTGACCTTACTTTCTGTTAATTCACGCCGCAATGATTGTAATGGATGTGTCAAAGGCGTCATTTCACTCATGTCGTCTCCAGGATCAAAAACATCATAATCTTCTTCTGCCATATTTTTAAATAATTAACTTTTTATTTTGTTTTATAAAAAAAATGTCACAAGCATATGGCTCGATTCTTGACCCGCATAGAAGACTGAAAGAGCCCTTTGGCGTGAAGGGAAATAAACAGAATATTATAGTTCCAAATAATCCATCTACTATTGATTCAGATCAAATTCTTACTGTTAAATTTCCAGACCTAGGAGCAGATGAAGTGATTGTGCCGGGATCTGCACGGCTTACTTTTAAAATAGAACTTGATTCAGCAACAGACGTAAACAGGACAGTTGTACAGAATCTGGGACGGGCAATCGTTAAGAAAATTTCTATAAAACTTGAGGGGCAAGAAATATTTTCTTTACACAATGCAGACATATTTTTAATCTATTGTGATCTATGGCTAACCGAGAATGAAAGGGCCGATCTTGCGTTTCAAGGAATCGAAAATAACGAAGCACTAAAACACAGAATAGACGCCGAAGATGCTAAAGACGGTAACAAGTATGAAGCTGTAAGTTATGCGTTTGGAAATCGCTTTTCTATACCCTTGGATTTTGAGTTGTTAAAAGCGCATGCGCCATACTTTCAAGGAGCATTAAAAGACAGATTGTCATATGAACTAACTTTTAATGAATACAAACGTGTCATTAGATCGACAGACACTGATTCCAAGTACAGCATTTTCGACATCTCGTTAGAGTTTGACATTGTTAGCAACCCTAACTTAGCAAGGCTGATTGAGCAACAATATCAGTCAAAATTAGCAATATATTACGAAAGAGTGATTCATCATTCAAAATATCCTAAAAGCAGAGCAGACACTATATGGAACTTTAGTTTTAGCGCCGCAGCAAGATCCCTTAAAGGTATTTTATTGCTGTGTGAAGATGAAGAACCATTCAAAAGACAAAGTGAAAAGTTTATCAATCCTAAAATAACGAAAGTACAATGTTCAATTGAGGGTAGTCCTAACCAAGTCTACGGTAGCGGGCTTAAACCTTATCATCATTTTGATGAAATAAGAAAATTGTTTGGAGGCGGGAGGTCTAGAAATCCAACAGTAGACCTTGTGTCTAAAGATCTACACCTTCACAGTGTTAGACTTGATGAATATTTAACAACGAAATACGGTTTATGGATTGACCTTAGGTCAACAGAAGATAATCAGTTGCATGGGAGTGGGGAGAACAGTTAAAGACGTAATAAACATTCAAATTGATAAAGAAAAAGAGAGTGATAAACCACTTAATGTACATTTGTTTTTAATATATGATGCGCAGCTGAATATTCAAGATAACAGATTGAAAGATATCCAATACTAAATTATTTTTATTTTAAAAAAGCATGTCTGTTACGACTTATCCAAAAGTGCCCAAAGAAGAGATAGCTGCTGCTGTAGACATAAAAACTTTCAGATTAACAAACATAACACAAATGCAAACCCAACTAGAGCAGGACCTTTCAAAATACAGTAAAACCAAACGAAGGTATTCTGCTGTCTTTAATGCTGTTACATATGTTAATACTGGAGCATCGATCACTAGTGCTCTATCAGCAGGAAACAAGTGTAGGTCTCTTAGCAACAGGCGTAGGTGCACCGGCAGCTTTACCTCTAGGCGGTTTGTCTTTAACTCTTGGCCTGTGTTCATTGGCTGTAAGTGCTGTCAGCAAAAAAATAAAAGCTAAACTCCAGAAGCACACAGCTATGGTTCAACTAATAACAGCTAAACTTAGTTCGTTCAAACTGATAATTGATAAAGCACTAGTTGACTCAAACATCACGGATGAAGAATTTAGTCGCCTACAGGCTGATTTTGAGGACTACAAAAGACAAAAGTTTGATCTTCAAAGAAAGGCAAGGGCAACTTTTTCTCAACAACCAGACACCGACCAGATAAAAAAGGAATGTTTAAAAAAAGTAAACGAGACATTAAACTCTGTTCTAAACAGCTCACATTAACAACCCCAAAGGGCGTTTATACTTTAGTTTATGAGTCCAAGCACAAAAAGACCGTTGATATTGATTCTGATTAACTTTTATTTTTTTTGATTTAAATAAATATTTTGAGTTAGAAAAGAAACTCAGCATGGATAAGATATATGAAGGTTCAGATGAATTGTTTGAAGCAATGCTCGAGGAAGAGCGTTTGTCAAAAGCTTTAAATGAGGTCGTTTTAGAAGTTATTGATCCAACAAAGGTACAGGCAAGCGTTGAACATGCTATTTCTCAAGTTCCAAGTAAACTAACAATAAACCCTCCAGTTAAAGTAAGGTTAGTTGTTTTAATCGACTATATAACAATAAACGAAGAAAATCTAGAAGTCTGGGTCTCAACTAAACAGCAGACTATTCTTTCTCATAATGACTTAACACCCGGTTGGGCAGATCAACTTCTTACACAGTTTAATGAAGCCTCTGAAGCAGCTAAAATGAGAGGCTCTGGTTGGTCAGAGGGTGAAGTCCTAGACATCAGATTAAGACAAGCTAAGTATGAGCCAATTGTAGGCAAGGCTTACATTCCACTGCCTCCAACATTAGTTGCAAAGAAAGCAGTTTTGAACATAAAAAATTCAGACGACAAATGTTTTATGTGGTGCGTTCTTGCTAGGCTGCATCACGTTGCCAAAAATGCAGAGAGAGTATCTAACTATTTACAGTGGGCCAATAATCTTAACTTTAACGGCCTTGAATTTCCTATGGCTGTAGACAAAATTGATCAGTTTGAAAAACAAAATCCACCAATAACTGTTAATGTCTACACATGGTCTGAAGAAACCAACCTTCTGCCAATTAGAGTGTCAAAGAACAGTCCAACAATAGGCGAACCAACCAGGAGTCATGTAGACTTACTCCTAATGCAAAGCCTTAATGGGTTGCACTACACACTGATACGCACAATGAGTAGATTACTAGTGCATACTACAAAACAACATAGCAAACAAGAATTCTGTAGAAAATGTTTAACAAGAATTCCGTCCGTTCAAGCTGCGAGCGAACATGTAAAACATTGTATTAGCCCAGTTGACTGTGATACAGAACTAATTACGCCCGGAGAAGGCAGTAAAGTTAGTTTTAAGAACTGGAAACGGTTGCAAACTAGTCCATATGTTGTTTACGCAGACTTCGAATCACTCATTGTTCCTTATGAAGGACCAACCCCACAGAAACTTCCTAAAACAGTCTTAATGAGTAATCATCAGATTTGCTCATTTGCCTTCATCATTGTTAGGTCGGATGGCGCCCATTCAAAGCCAGAATTATACAGAGGACCAAATGCTGCAAAATACTTCTTAAAACGCATGCAGCAAGTGCGTAATGCCTGTTCTAATAATCTAAACTTATCTGAAATCATAATGACGCCTGAAGGCCAACAACAGTATGACTCAGCCACTCACTGTTGGATTTGTGGTTTAGGCCTCTCCCCAGAGAATCCAACAGTAAGAGACCATGATCACATTAGTGGAAAGTTTAGAGGAGCAGCACATAACAAATGCAATCTTCAACTAAAGTTTGAACCAAAGACATGGAAGCTGCCTATATTCTTTCACAACTTGCGAGGTTACGACTCTCACCTTATAATGCAAGCAGTAACCAGCGACTTCAGGGTGTCATGCATTGCACAGTCATCAGAAAAGTACATGTGTTTCACTTTAAATAACATGTCTTTCTACGACTCTATGCAACACATGATGGGTTCATTAGAGTCACTGGCTATGTCCTTAAAGTCCTGCCCAATAACAGAAGAATATTTTGACCCAACTCTTGTTAGAAAGGGCGTTTACCCTTATGAGTACATGAACAGTTGGGAAAGGTTTGACGAAGATACACTTCCGCCTAAAGGCGCGTTCTTTTCTAGTCTCAGAGGAAAGGACATCAGTGATTCTGATTACCAGCATGCTCAAGATGCGTGGCAGAAGTTAGAGTGTAAAACGATGGGAGACTATCATGATTCCTATTTAATGGCGGATACCTGTTTGTTGGCGGACGTCTTTGAAAATTATAGGAAGACCTGCATGAAACATTACAGCCTGGATCCCGCGCATTACATTTCTGCGCCTGGGATGAGCTGGGACGCTTTCTTAAAATTTACTGGAGTACAAATTGATTTATTGTCTGACCTGCCAATGCTTCAGATGATTGAAAACGGATTGCGTGGGGGAATCAGTATGGCGTCGCACCATTACTGTAAAGCAAACAACAAATACTTGGACAACTATGATCCAAGTAAAAGGTCTAACTATCTCATGTATTTAGATGCAAACAATCTGTATGGATGGGCAATGGCGCAATCACTTCCATTACGCAACTTTAAAATGTACACAGGACTCAAAGACATTCAAAAGTTTTTAAAATGGCTACCTACTCTAGAAGCTGATTGTAAAAGAGGTCTCATTCTAGAAGTTGATTTAGAATATCCTCATGAACTTCATGATTACCATAATGACTATCCATTAGCGCAGAAACCCTAAAAGTGTCAATGACAGAACCACCTAAACTTGTGCCTAATCTTCGAGGCAAAAAAAATTATGTCTGCCATTACAGGCTTCTACAATTTTATTTAAGACATGGTTTAAAGTTAACAGCAGTTCATCGTATAATTGCATTTGATCAAGAACAGTTCATGAAACCATACATCATGAAGAAACACTGATCTCAGAACTAAATCCACAGATGCTTCAGAAAAAGACTTTTTCAAGTTGATGAACAACAGCTGTTTTGGAAAGACTATGGAGAATCCGCACAAGCGTAAAGATGTTAGATTGGTCACCAGAGAGAACGATGCAATTAAGCTAACTTCAAAACCTAATTATCAGGACTTCAGAAGATTTCATGATCAGCTTTTTGGCATAATGATGAAAAAAAAGAAAGTCAAATTGGATAAGCCCGTTTTTATTGGGTTTACTGTTTTAGAACTGTCGAAGCTTTTGATGTTAGAATTTCTTTACGACTACTTTAAACCCTTGTATCCAGAGTCCAGAGTTCTGTACACAGATACAGATTCATTTGTAATCGACATCCCTACTGAAGATATCTATAAAGACATGGAAATAGAAGTAGCAAAAGAGCATGCTGGATGGTACGACACATCTGATTACCCTAAAGATTCGCCTTTGCATTCAACTGTTAACAAAAAGGTTTTAGGTAAGATGAAGGATGAATTATCTGGAGAGGTGATCAAGGAGTTTGTTGGTTGAGGTCGAAAATGTACAGTCTTTCAAGCCAAAAAAAAGTTGTTTAAAAAGCAAAGGGAATATCTCGCAGCGCTGTGCAGTCAAGCATATCCCATGACAACTATAAAGAAGCATTGTTTGGCAATAAGACTTTTCATCATGACAATTACAAGCTGCGATCTAATCTGCATGAGATTAACACAACTGTTGTAACAAAACGGTCTCTTGACCGCACTAACACAAAAAGAGTATTTGTTAATCCAGAGTTTTCATATGCAATTGGTCATTGGAGAATAGTATAATCATATGGGCTTATATTTTTCAGCAATCGCACGTTCAATTATATCATCATCTAATTTAGCAAAATTAATATTATTTATTAATGCTAGATGTGCTTTAATTTTTTTTGTCATTTCGCAATATTCATGTTCCCATACCCATAAATCAAAATAAAAGCTTTGGGGTTTAAGCGATTGTCTGGCGATTGTTCTAGCCAGGGATTGTCAATCTTCTCAAATACTTCTTTAATGATATACTGATACTCAAATAAATCTTGCATTAATTTTAAAGACTTTTCCTTTGCCATTTCTGCCATTTCCCTTTGAGCTTCCATTTTAAACCCAAATGTATTTGCGTAGATTAAAACAGTTCGTTAAGCTTAACTATATCATCACCCAATTCAACCAAATTATTATCCATTACTGCTAAATGCGCTCGAATTTTTTTAATATATTCCCAATCAAAATTTGAGGTTTTGTCTAGCATGGCATAATCAATCTTCTTAAATATTAGTCTAATAGCAAGATTATAATCAAATATTTTTCGCATTATTTCTAAGGACTCTTCCTTCACCATTCTTGCTTCCAGTGCCATTTTACGTAAGGATTCTTCCTTTTCCATTCTTGCCGCCATTTTAATTTAAATTAAAAAATAATTAAGCGACTGTGTCTGGAGGGATTATCTGCAGTTCTTCCTTCACAAAAGATCTTTGAGGGGCCGGCCGTTTTGTTGTGTCAGTTTCTCGTAAATAATACACGGGCGGATTCATTTTCACAATTTTTTTTATCTCATATGGATCAACACTCCAAACTGGATCTGTTGCCCTGATGCGAGTGTCCCCTTCCGCTTCTCCCGGCGAATAAAGGTATCTCACTTTCAAACCAAATGGTAATATGTTTGCTTGATGAAGACTCTCCTTCAACAAACATTTATTGTTTGTTTTCTGATTGCTTGTACTGGTTTTAGACCTTTAAATTCTTCATTATTCATTGCGCGCAAAACTGAGGGCAGCCTTCTAACCCATTCTGTGTTGCGAGAATTGTCAATCAGCTCTCTGTGATACTGGTAGGAGAAAAGTCTTTCAGATAACTGTTTGTTAAAGTTTTCAACCAAACCCTGTGATCTGTGAACACCCGGAATGCCTCTTTTAATGGTAACTCTATGTTTTAACAATAATTGATTCACTTGACCTTTAAATTCTTTTCCATCATCGACTTGAATCATGCGAGGATAAGTTAAGGGTCCTCGTTGATATATCTGTTGTATAGCGACAGCAACAGCAGAAGCACTCTTTTGTGTTAATGGTTCCGCATCTTTGTATCTTGAAGCTATGTCAATGACTGTAAGTGCGTACTTAAATCTTTTTCGTCTGATTGTATCATGGGGTAAATATAGAAGGTCCATTTGATGGGTGTCGTTTGGAGTTATATTCACAAAGTGTGGTCTCTGTATTTGTTTAGGCGCTGGTAGATAAATTTGCCAAATCGCTTGTTTAGATAACCATTCTTTTGCTGTTTGTTCACTGACTCCAGCTGCTTGGCTTAGCTTTTTAATTGCTGTTATTCCCTTCCAATATCCTTTTGGTGAATAATAGATCTTGTTCATTTTTTATTCAGCCAATATTATGTGCAACAAAATACACAACGGTCATGCCAAAGGCAATAAACAATATTTCTTGCATCTTTTGTTTTTCTGATGGTTGATAAAAATCGCTGAATTTTGGTGGAGGCAATGTCTCGATTGGCTTGCCTGTTACAAGATAATATTCTTTTATTGCTTGATCAACATCTTTAAATGTGTAAGCTGCATGTCCCTGTTGTTTAAGTCTGTCGTTAATAAAATCTAACTGCTCCATTCTTTGCTTTTCATAGGTGTCTTGTGCAGCAGCTAGTTGCTCCATAGCTCTGTTATGTCTTTTTCTCTCATCGTTATTTTGTTAGTTTACTAAACGCGTAATTACTTCCGCTAAAAGCAAGCGCATTAACCACAGCGCCACCAATCATCATTACGAGTGAAGCCATCTGTTTATGGTAACCTTGTAAACAAAAAATCAAAGGGGGCGGGCCCCTTCAAAATTACAAGATCAAATATAGAAAAAACTTTCCCCGTTCTTTATTTTTCGGTTTTTGGGATGGGGGGTTTGTACTTTGGGAGCGCCTTTTTAAATTTTTTTTGTATGGCGATAGGAATTTAATGGGGTGCCGGCAAAAAACCCCCACACCACAAAACCCCACCCCAAAAAAAACCCACACACACACACAAAACCAAAACCCCAAAAAAAACACAAAAACACACACACCCCCACAAACACCCCGCGCGCGCCCCGCGCGCGCGCGGGGGCGGGGTGTGGGGTGGGGTGGGGCGTGCGTGCTTGCGTTTCCCTGCGGCGCCCCGGGGTCGTGCGTTTGGGGGGTGCGTGCGTGCGTGCGTTTCGTGGGGTGCGTGCGGTTTTTAGTGTGTGGTTTTGTGTGTGTTGTAGTGGTTTTTTGAAACATCCTTGGGGAAGGTTTGTGGGGGTTAGGGAAAAAGAGAAGGAAAAGGGAGAGAGAGAAGAGAGAGAGAGAGAGAGGCGAGGGAAAGAAAAGGGGAGGAGAGAGAATCCCCGGCCCCAGAAAAAGTTAAGGCCCTGGGAACCCCCCCTTTGCCCCGTATAGAGGGGGAGGGGCCCGCATCCCGATCATGAACTTGGGTGGATTGGGGCCCCTTCTGTTTTTCAGAATGGAAAAATTTTTTGCAACAAACAGTTGAACGGGTTTGGGTTTTGGGATTTTGGGGCAAATTTTTACCCAAAATCCTTTTTTGGACACCTAATCAAAGTTTAAAAAAATTTTTTTTAAAATTAAAAGGGCCCCCCTTTAGATCCAATGGGAAATCTTCCAGTTTATTTTTTTAAATGCCCTTTTTAGGTTTGGTCCTCTTTGGTTTACCCCAGATCCGAGGTTGTTTTCACAAGACCCCTTAGGGGTAATAAGGCCGGCAACCAAAACCCCCTTTATTCAACCTTTATTGGCCAAAAAAACCTTGGGGTTTGAAATCGGGTCCTCGATCTGATAGCTAGACCAGCGTAATTTTTTTCAGTTTTTTAAAAAGGGTGAGGGGTTTCCCTTCATTCTGTTTATTTAGGAAAAAGTAATTTCCCAATCCCTTAAATTCTTTTCTCTATGGAAACCCGAGTGGGGAAAGCACTAAAATCCAGGGCAAAAGGGCCCTTTTTTTTTCTGTGCGAAACTAAAATGTTTTCATATCCTGGAAGATTCCCTTTTCGCCAAAAAACCCAAAATCGTCCATTTTTTCCAAACCAAAAAAACTTTTTTCCCCCTTCATTGATGTCACAAAAAATGTTCTCATTTTGGTTTTTCTTCTGCCGTGTTTGAGCGTCGTTGCTTAGCTTTTTGATGGTATGACCCATTTTCCACTGGCAGTACTAACTGCAAAGGGGGCGATCCCCTTTAAAAATTTTAGTTGTTGGGTTTCCTTTAAGGGGGCTAAGTTTTTTTGGTTTGGGAGTGCTTTGGGAAACTGTCCCAAGAGAAAACCACATGTAATTTTTTTTTTTCCCGCTGGGGTTTTCCAAAGGGAGTTCTTTGCCCCCTAAAAAGGCCCTTTTGCCTTGGGGCTCCTGCTGGAGTCTCTTAAGGGAATCCTTCTTTTTTTTCAGGGTTCCCGCATTGCCCTAAATTTTTGTTTTGGGTTTGGGTTTTTCCCCCTTTGGGCCCCCAACCCAAATTTTATTTCCGTTTTATCCCTAAATTTTATGTTTTTGTTTTTGGGTTTTTATTGTGGGGTTTCCCGTTACCTTTCCCCCCCGACATGAAAGGTTTTTTTTTTTCCTTTTATTAAAGGCCTAAAACCCTTCCCTTTTTTGAAAAGGGGCCCTTTTGCTTATTTAAGACTGTTTTGACAACAAATTCTCCTATTTTCCCCAAGCCCTTGGGTAGTAGTCCTTAGTTTTCACACCTTTTATTTTGCCTTTAAACATGGATTTTAGGGTTTTCCGCTTTGCCCTTGGGGGACAGGGAAAGTTGTAACATTGGGGGGAGCCAAATTTTTTTTTGTATTTTTTTTTGGTTTTTTTGGGTCCCCATGATTGGGATTGGGGCTTTGTGCCCGAAATTTTTGGGACGGTCAGGGGGGTTTGGGCCAAAAAGCTTCGAAATCCCCTTTTTACTGGAAAAAATCACACCCTTTTATTTGGGGCCCGTGGGGACAATACTGGGGCTATTGCCTACTTTAAATTTTCTTCTTTTAAACCCTTTTTCTTGATTTTTCTTTTTCTTTCTAAAAGGGGTCCTCATGCCCAAATTGGAAGCTTTTTTTAAATGGTTCCTCTTCCCAAACTGGATTGGTTGTAGGCGGGAAGGGGGAACGGGTTTTTTGCTCCTTGTCATTTCTGAGAAAAAA